>PVIA01001335.1:149200-290808 GCA_004024845.1 Tonatia bakeri | reverse complement strand
TATTCACCAGGGGAGGGCAACTCACATCACTGCATTGTGGCCTCATATGAAGGAAATAGACATACAAGTCCAGGAAGCTCACAGAGGCCCAAACAAGTTGGATCCAAGGAAGCACACACCCAAGGCATATCATAATTGCATTACCCAAGATGAAAGATAAGGAGAGAACCTTAAAAGCAGCAAGAGAAAACAAGAGAGTTAGCTACAAAGGAATTCCCATAAGACTGTCAGCTGATTTCTCGAAATCTTGCAGGCAAGAAGGGGCTAGAAAGAAGTATTCAAAGTCATGAAAAGCGAGGACCTACATCCAAGATTATTCTATACAGCAAAGCTATCATGTAGAATGGAAGGGCAGATAAAGTGCTTCCCAGATAAGGTCAAGTTAAAGGAGTTCATCATCACCAAACCCTTATTATATGAAATGTTAAAGGGACTTATCTAAGCAAAAGAATATCACAAGTATGAACAGTAAAATGACAACCAATTCACAACTATTGACAACTGAACCTAAAAAAATAAAAACAAAAACAAACTAAGCAAATAGCTAAAACAGGAAAAGAATCACAGAAATCAAGATCATGTGGAGGGTTATTAGCAGGAAGAGGGAGCAGGGAGAATGGGGGGAAAGGTACAGGGAATAAGAAGCATCATTTGTAGGCACAAAATAGATAGGGAGAGGTTAGGAATAGTATGGGAAATGGAGAAGCCAAAGAACTTGTATGTGTGACCCATGGACATGAACTAAGTGCAGTGGTGCTGGAGGGAATAGGGATACTGGGCGGGGGTGGGGGGTGGGGTGGGTAAAGGGGCAAAAAAAATGGGACAACTCTAATAGCATAGTCAATAAAATATGCTTAACAACAACAACAAAAAGAAATACTATCCCTGGAATACAAAATGTGTGTAGAAAGTATAAGGAAAAGAATAATGTAGCTAAAGACAAGATGGGCTTCTCTTGCCCCGGTGACATGCTGTGGTCGGACGGGAGAGCACATGGCCTGATGGGAGAGCTTGTGCCAGAGAGATGTGGACTGTGACCTCCAGAATCTGCATCCTTGTTTGAACCCTTTGTTGAACTCTTAGGTCCTGGAGTGCAGGGACCATTTGCTAAATCTTTGCTGTCTCTAAGCACACAGCCCAGTGCCCCATTTGGTCTTTAATGCTATGAGATAAGTAAAGATATCAGGAAAGCAATGATGGCCAAGTAAATCCGTCCTGAAACATTTATCTCCTCAAAAATGTCTGGCTCAAATGCTAATCCCACAGCCCCAGGATGTGCTCAGTGGTATGAAGCCCAGCCTGGGGACAGTTGCTGTCTTGTAGGTGATAGTGAATGAGACCTGGAACTCTGGGATTACAGGGAAATCCCAAAGGCCAGGGGGGCTCAGTGAATATCCTGGGGCTACAGCTAACAAACTGCCTAATAAATACTCGACCCCAGGTGTTTTGATTCCCAAACCAGGGATTTCCCAGCTCACTCCAGTCTGGGAGACAGCAGTCAGACTGCCCGAGTTAGAATTTTGATAGTTCCCACTGACCAGCAACCTGAGCGTGGTCCCATCTCTTTGTTTCTCTTGCTCAGTTTCTTCATCCTGGTAGCACCTACCTCATTAGGGTTAGGGTGAGGATGAAGGGATGCATGCATGGAGTGAGTACCTGGCCCCATGAATTCTTCCTTTAGTGTTAACAGCTGCCATCTGCATTACTAGGATGCTTTTCACATATGCATCTTCTTTAAGGCCCCAGAATGAAAAGGAAGCTGAGCCCTGTGCTAGGTGCTGGAATTGACAAGACTCACCAACAGACTTGGCGTGATAAATAGTTCCACCGCCCACTGATGAGTGCCCTGAGGGCTCAGAGGACAGGCCTATTAATTCAGCTTGAGAGATCAGAGGAAACATCACAAAGGGGGTGACATTTGACCAGGGCTTAACAAAGCAACTTGAAGACTCCTGCTTGATTTTATTCCTTCTTGGAAGAATCCTTTTAAGCACAAAAGCGGGTTTGTTTGTTTTTTTTAATATAAGTTTATCAGGTGCTGCTTTCTAAGTGACCATCACAGTTGCAGGCTCACTGGCTCCTTATTATTTGACTTCTGTCAAGGAGATAGTTATTATTTACAACATTTCCCTGCTTTATATAACCTGCAGGTTTTAAAAAATTTTGTTTCACGGTGAATTACATGACAATAGTTCTTGTTTCGGCAGTAGTCTATGTGGAGATATATTTTTGTAATAAATACAGTCAATTTGTTCCTCTAACTATCAGCTGCATGGGCTGGACTCAATTTATCTCCTCTCTGCAGGGTCTTTTGTTGCCCTTGGATACTCACCTCACATATGTCCCTGAGAATATGCAGCTGATTAATCATAAAAACGATGGCATTCCTTGGAGTAATTGGACGTTATAGAGGAGCATCTGCTGTGCTTTCTCAAGGGAGGAGGGGGGCAGGCAATTTTCCAGCCTGCACAGACAGCTGCTCTTCCTGGGGGAATGTGTTCTGAGGCCGTGGCTTGGCTGTGGAGGGGAATCTGGCCCCAGCACATGGCATTTCCCAGCTTTGTGCTGGGACATTTGAAATCCATGTTAACCTCGGAGATGTGGCCTGTGTCCCAGGAGGACACCAGCTCCTGTTGTCTAAGTGCCATTTCCACACACCGCAAGCCTCCCCACAGTGTAAACTTGCTCTGACTGGTTCTGTATTTTGAGCCATTGTCTGGAAGAGGAGTGTAGGCATAAGAAACAAAACTCAACTGAAACCTACAGAAAGGATAGGGTTGAATAATTCACCTTGAAATCTTAGGTTCATTTCCTCAGTTCCATTAACCGACCCAAAGCTTGAAAGAAGAGGACCAGAGGGCACTTTTAAGTCACCACCAAGTTCTACTTCATTTTTTGTCTCCTAAACATCCTCAAACCCTTGCACTTTCTCCATCTCCCTCATGCCCTGAGTTCAAACCTCATCACCTGCATCTGGATATCTGTGTTGGCCTCTGACCCACACCCACTTGTGCCCCATCCCCTGCTCTGTCGTTCAGGCTGCAGCCAATGGGGGCTTTCGATGTGCAAATTGGGCCTTACTATCCTCCTTCTAAAAACTGATTATAGCTTCCTGTTATTTTTAGAAAACAGGCAGAAATCCTCCCTGCTTGAATCTCATACCACTTGCTTCCTCGCCTCGCAGCTTCAGCCACACTGGACTTCTTTCTGCTCCTTCCAGCCACCAAGTGCTTTCCAGCCTTAGCGGCCTGGCCCTAGCTATGCATGTATATGAATGTATGCATATATTTGAATTCATAATGCACATACGTAATATACATCTAACACACACATGTGTAAGTGTCTGTGAACGGTTTGAAGGTAAAGGGCAGACGTGATGCAACCCAGTTGCTCTGAAATACATCAGTGTGTGTTTCCTGAGAACAAAGGCATTATTTGCATGGCCAGATACAATGATCATCACCAGGAAATTAAATTTGGTGCAGTCCAATTATTTAATATATTTTGTTGAGATCTTGCCAGTTGTTCCACTAATAGTCACTGAAACAAAACAATTTTTTTTTCTGCTCCAGTTTGTTTTATCCAGGATCATGTCTCGTTGGGTTCCTTCAGTCTGAAACAACCATTCCTCAGTCTTTCTTTATCTTTTGTGACCTTGGCACTTTTTAAGGGTCCAGGCCATTTATTTTGCTGCATGTTCTTCAGTTGGGATCTGTCAGACGTGTTCTCGCGGTTAGGGTCAGGTTATGCATTCTTGGCAGGAACACCAGAGAGGCAATGCCGTGTTCTTCCCCACGTGTCCTCTGAGGTGGCGCACGTGGACTGTGGCGCACGTAGACTGGACTTGGTTAAGGTGGTGTCTGGGAAGTTACTGTTTATCTCTTGTCATTACTAAGTATTTGTGGGGCCACACTCTGAGACTGTTTGAACATCCTATTTTTCACTGTAGTTTGCCCAATAGTTTTAGCCTCCAGTGATGTTTCTTGCTTGAAATAATTATTACCATGTCAGTTGTCAAATGGTTGTATTTATACACCAACCTCTTTTTTATTCATTTGTTTAGAGTCTATTTTTCTCTTTTTTGCATGTTTTATTCTAATAAAATACACATAGCATACCATTTTAACTATATTTAAGCGTACAGTATGGTGGTTGCCTTCTTTCAATTCTCTTCATAGCTCTTACGACTCTGAGTTTTAAACAGTATGCCATTCATTACCCATCAAGGATGTAAGCCCCAGGAAAGCAGGATCCCTGCCTGTCCTCTTCGCTGCTCTGTCTCCCCTGGTGCCCGAGCAGTGTCTGACGCATGGGAGACTCTCACGTTAGTAAATGTTGGATCAGTGAACGAGTGAGTAGATGGCTGAGTGAACAAATACGACCCAGTGCCGCTTGGCTCCCATGTGTCACCCCATGGCCTCTCTAGGCCCCTCAGCTCTGCTCTGGCCACACTGGCCTTCCTGTGATTCCTCACGCTCGCATGCTCTGGGGTACCCTGGGGCCTTTGTGTTTGCTAGTGCCCCAGTCTGGAATACTTCCTTCTTCCTGCTTTATTTCTGTAACTTATTCTTCCCGACAATGTCAGCTCAAGTGCCACTTCCTCAAGAAACATCGTGTCTGACCATCTTTACCAAGAGACCAAATTCTCCAGCTACAAGTATACTCTGTTTTATTGTGCTTTGCTTTACTGCATTTCGCAGATGTTGCACTCTTTTTCAAACTGAAGGCATGACTTGCCATCAGCAAAAAGATTACAGCCCACTTTGTTGTGACACCTACTTTATTGCAGTGGTCTGGAACCGAACCCACAGGCTCGAGGCCTGCTTGTGTAGGTGCTCCTGGAACACTGTGTCTCCCCTTCGGGGCAGTGCTCAGAGGTGCAGGTATGCCAGTTTCTGTGACTACTGGTCAGTGCTTGTTTCCTGCACCAAACTGTAACGCCCATGCTTGCTGGGATGTTACCTGGTTTCGCTCACCATTCTACTTCCTACAGAGTGTTTGCTGAATGCTTTCTCTCTCAGTTCAACCACTGGCTACACCTAACAACAGTTTTCATTTCTTTTCCCCAAGTGTTCAGTTTGGATGAAGCTGATTAAGTGAGCAACTCAGCATTTAAATCTTCAGTGTACAGTAGAAATTTATTCTCAGTGTGCTTTTAGTGTGACAAAATGTTTAACAATGTTATTAATTTTTTCTTTAGTCTTTACTTCTCTTAGATATTTAGTTGGAGTTTTTAAATAGTCAAATGCATTTTGTTTGGAATATTAAGTCCAAACGCCTTTGTTTTCAATGTTGAATGATCTGTAAGCAGGTAATATTGTGACTCTAAGTTGCCAAATTAAGCTCATTTTGGTTTATTAAAAATATAAACATGATATGCAAGCTGGGGGCTCATTTCAGAGCTATTTAGCTTAGTTTCTTATCAGAAAAATAAACTCTAATTTCTTGTTTCATCTGAAATATTTATACCAGCGCCTTGCTTTGGAACAACTGATAAACTTTGTAATGAAAACAAACATTCTGGAATTTATTCCCCAAAGTATTACCAATAATTCTGAGAAGGGAGTATAGTCAAGGTATTTATACCGTGCAGAAGGTATTCATAGTTAAAGACAATGTCTTGCCTGGCCAGCTAGCTCGGTTGGTTGGAGTGTCATCGGGATGGACCAGGGCTTCGGGTCTGATCCCCGGTCAGAACGCATACAAGAGTCAACCAGGGAATGCATGAATGAGCGGAACAAGAAATTGATGTTCTCTCTCTCTTTGTCTCCCTCTGTCTCAAATCAGTAATAATTTTAAAAAAAGATGTCTTCATTTGCTTGACAAATGAAAACCTTGGTTTGAAGGGCGTGGTCCTTCTAAACGGTTGTGCCCGTCTTTGTAGTGCGCGGGGGGGGGGGGGGTGTGACTTTAAATAAGCTGCTCCCCCCGGGAGGCCCAGACTCCTGGGTTTTAAAAGTCAGTTAGTTTAAAAATAAGACCGACACATCTTTCAGAGTCATACAAAGTTTAATGAGAAGAAAAACACACACCAGCATTTATTTTTTTGCTCCTTTTACACGTCCGTTGAGTTTTGGGGGGAACCTGTCCTGTGTCTTCCTGACTCAGAGGCGGAGGCTGATGGAGTTCCCACCAACTGGGAATTGCTAGTGGCTGCAGCAGGAGGACGGATTCTCAAATGCCTTTTCCCGGATGAACTCCTGTTCATGTTTCACTGATCACAAAAAAATACGCGGCAAGGCTGAACTGGAAGACGGCGGGAAATTATCATCCTCTTCTATGCGCAGGAGTAGACGGGAAGCAGACACGGGTGGACGATGGCGTCCACCAGACCTGAGAGCTCGCCTCCCGGAGGAGCTGCCCTCCTGTTAACACACTTGCCCTCACTAAGCACTGTCCTGTCTCCTTTATTCTCCCAAAGCACCACTAGCACAAGGCTCTTCTGTATGTCAGACTTTTAATCAAAACATTAGGCCAACAGAAGGTATTTATAGCACAGTGCCAGAGACAACTTTTAAGTTCAATGTCAGGCATCAGTGGTTCTCAGAATGGATTGGCTGGTCTCCATCACCGGGCATTCCTCACTGGCTGCTCTTTTGGCCTCTGTTCTTTGCTGCCCTTGCCCCAGTGTGACCCGCACCCTGGTCCTCGCATTGCTCATCTGTCCCCAGGCTGTGGAGGCGCCACTTTCTGATCGTGTGTAACTTCCTCTGCAGGGCAGTCTGTCCCTTCGCTTCACCGTCTTCTTCCACATCCAGGCTGGTGAGGATTGGCAAGTAAAAGGAAAACACATTTCATTTCTTCTACTCATAGCATTTCTGACACAAATCTATAAGTTATTTTCCACACTGGCCAATTCTCTAACACCAGCTACCAGTTGGACATCCTATAGTTAATTCAATTCTGACACTATGTACCTGGAGTCTGCATCATATTCTGTAAGTTGAGGGCTCAGTCCCATGAGACTGCCCCCACCTCAGATACCATTTGCAAGTCTGGGCTTCCCACACTTCTGACTGCCTGGCTATAAACTGGGGTTCCCACAATCCCTTCCTTGGGTTCAATAATTTGCTAGAACAGCTCATAGAACTCAGGGAATCACTTGCTTATCTTACCATTTTATTATATAATAAATAATGTGATAAAAAATACAGATGGGAAGGCACATAGATTGAGGTCCAGAAGAGTCTCAAGCACAAGGACTTCTGTCCCCCTGGAGCTGGGGTGTGATATCCTTCCAAAGCCAACCTGGAGACTCTCCTAACCCTGTACCTTAGGGATGTTTATGGAGAATTCATCACATAGGGCATGATCAATGAACTCAGTCTCCAGTTCTTCTCCCCTCTTTGGAAGATGGGGGTGGGGCAGAAAGTTCTAAGCTTCTAATTATAGCTTGCCCTTTCTGGTGACTGGACCCCATCCAGGATCCCAAGAGTTGCCTCATTAGAACAAAAAAAAATGCTCCTATAACTCAGGAAACTCCAGGGAATCTAGGAACTCTGTGTGAGATGCTCCTCTCACCCCCACCACTCAGGAAATTATAAAGGTTTTAGGAGCTCTGTGTCAGGAGCCTGGGTCAAAGACCAAACACTAGACAACAGACATTCTTAAAACCCCTATCACTCAGGCAATTACAAGGGTATTAGGAGTTCTGTGTCAGGACTGGGGGCAGAAACTTGTATATGGATTTCTTTCTATTTCACAGTTAGGTGGGCAGGAACTCACACTTCATTTTTAAGGGGCCTGTTAACAAATTTCTTAGACCAAAAATCAAAACCAAAAAACCCACTATCTCCCTCAGGATAAATGATGCTTTCCTAGAATGAAGAAATGTTTTGCTGAAGTGTTTGTTTTAACTGGCATTTTACTCTGCTCTTGATGCTTGCCATGAAATTGCTTTCTATAATGCAAATGTTTAATATACATCTTGCTACCCAAATCTATTGGATTTCTGAATCTGTAATGTGAGAATGCAGATAGCCAGGGACACCTTCCAGTCTAATTAATCAGTCTATTTAGGTTCTTCATATCCTCCTCCCTCACTTTTTTAACCTCTTTAATTTGTATGTATTGAGAAGCAAGTTAATGTTATCTATTAATGTGGGATCCTGTTGTTTTCACACCAATTTTCAATAGTTTTTACTTTATATAAACAGCCCAATACTATGTTATTTTTGCTCAATATATTTTCTTTGTGGCAATTACTCTTTTCAAATATAAAAATAATTGAATCATCCAGAGGTTTTTATCTTAAATTTTATGGTTTTGACATAAACATTGCAACCCCACAGTTCATTTGCATTTATTTTCTCCTGGTGCATTGTTGTCCGACTAATTATTTTTGACCATGCTGTATGACTTCATCGTAGATGTACCTTTCCGTAAATGGCCCAGAGGTGGATTTGGTCTGGCCCCACCCCCACCCCATCCCGGCAACTTCTTTGTGCCTCCGCCTCCCCGGCTGCGGCTGCAGCGCGGCCCTGGAACCCGTGTCTGTCCCTGGCCTTGTTGCATGCCTGTCGCTGCGGTCCTGGTGCCGACGTAGCACGAGAGATGCTCGCAGGGGGCATGTGTGTGTGAAGTGGTTCTGGCCACTCCCGGAGCAGCTCCCACACCGCAGTGGGGAGGTTGCTAGGTTTTCTGGAGCCAGGAGACAAGCAGAAGAGAGCTATAAGGTGTCTCTTTTCAGCCGATGAGTGACGAATAACATCCAGTGTCGTTCGATGTGTCAGTTAACACTATTTGTGCCTCTCCCTTCAATCTCGTAAGTCTTGTGGGAAGTGCAGGTTTATTCATCATCCTGGCTCTGGGCTAATTGTCAGTCGTCATTCCTGGAGCTCTCATCAGCTATGATCTAATTGTGTGTGGGGTTGACTTTGGTTTGTGGTAAAAAGTTGGGGGAGAGGTAGTTATAAACCATAGGCCAAACTCTATCCTAAACTAGAATGTCTTATAAAATTTGTAATCATGTAAAAAATTATGGTCATCCCTTACTGGATTTTGGTTTTCATTTGTAAATAAGTCTCCCAAGTAGTTTTTATCTTTTTTAAAAAAATAAACAAGCTGCAGAGACAACAAAGGGCCTCATAGTACACGGGGCTTTGGAATCAGATGAACCCAAGTCCAGTGTTCCGTTCGGCCTTTATTAGCTGTGTGTTCCTGAGCAAGTTACTTAAACTCTCTGGGCCTCGGTTTCCTTCTCTGTAAAGTGGGGATAATAGTTTTCACTCTGAGGAGTAGAAGTGAAGAGGCCTCTGCAGTGCGTTTGCCAGACTTGCTCCCTTTCGGCCTCACGTGGATATGAGAGGCTGAATCACGGTCTGAAGAACGGCGAGGGAGACGGAATCGGAAGACGAGCTGAATGTTTCAAAACAGTATCAAGCCTGAAGTGCCCTTTTCATAATAAGTGTGGTCTCACTCTCTCCTAAATTGTGTTTTAATGAGCATCCCGGGTGGACTAATGATTCTGCCTCCCCCCAAGCTGATATTGTTTAAGGATCCATTCAACTTTTTTTTTTAAAGCAGGAGTGGTAAGAAACAGATTGTCTTTGTGTCCAAAATAAGGAAAACATTAACAAGATTTTCTGAACTAGGCAGCTCCCTGAAAGGCTTGTAAAAAGTTCTAGAAGTTGTATAATAAGCCAAATAACTGATCTCAGTATGTAGCACTTATTTGGCTTAGAAATTTCAACTGAAGGTGATGCAGACTCAGGGGACTGCCAGGCATACACCACGGAACTTAGAGAGTCATTTTGCCAAAAATACTTACAAATTGTAGGTCAGCACAGTCAAGGAGTCTTCATAAGGTTTCCATCTACTCAATGGAAGCAGAGCCAGTTTAAATTCTATCATAATGTAAGGAGTCATTTAGGGAAAACTGAGTTCACTGATGCTGTTTCCATGAAAACCTGGTTATTTCTGCAAACTGGAGTTGACTTGTGCCAGAGGTGTTATTACGCGGCCAGACATCTGCCCCGCTGGCCCAGCCTTGATCCAGCTCTCACCTAACTACTGCCCCTGTGGCGCTCTGCTTTAGGCCTCCGCGCCTGTCCAGTTCTCCTTCTCCTGACGTAGTCTTTCCTTAGGCGATGAGATGGACGAAAGTCGTTTCCATTTGTGTGATTGCTCTCAGCCTTTCTGCTCCCCTGGCACTTGACAAAGACTCTGGTTTTGTGTACACACCGTTTCTTCCCTTGCCATGCTGCACCCTCCTGAGGGAGAAAGGACCTGGGTATGACCGCCTAGGCAGGCCTGTCCTCTGGCTTCTGGGATGAAAAGGGTGGGGTGGAGTGGGGTGCGGTGGGGAGAGGACAGATACAGGGCGGGGGAGGAGAGGTGGGCAGGCTGGGGTGAAGGAAGGACAGTTGAATCAACTTTTAAATTTACATAATAAAGTTTAGGCTGTTTGGGAAAGAGTGAGAGGAAGGGAGGGACAAAGGAAGTAGGAATAAGGCAAAGCTGGTTGGGGCAGAGGAGTTTTTTTGTGGGGGGAGAGGTTGAGGCTTGAGGAAAAAGCATGTGGTAGCTGTGTATGTTGAGTGCAATGAATCAGAAAGAAAAAGAAGGGTTTCATATATATATGAATATATATAATATTATATATTATATGTAATAAATAATATATGTGTTATTTATTTATTTTTAGAGAGAGGGAAAGAAGAAAGAGAGTGAGAGAAACATCAATGTGTGGTTGCCTCTAGTGCACCCCCTACTGGGGACCTGGCCCGCCACCCAGGCATGTGCCCTGACTGGGAGTCAAACCAGTGACCCTTTGATTCACAGGCCCATGCTCTCAGTCCACTGAGCTACACCAGCCAGGGCAAAAAAGGAAGGTTTAAAAAAAACAACGAGTACTCTGAATTCTAGAGATAGAAATCTTAAAATTCTTTCTCTTAATAACATCAAAATTGTGAGTACTTTTCATAGGTGATTTCACAGTGTCTAGAACAAGAATTCATTGGTTCATGAAAACTTGGCAGCCCCACCTCAGTCCTGGCATGTGCAAGCTGTTCTGCCAGGGCTGTGGCAGATAGAGAGATGAATCCACATGGGTCCCCTGGGACTCTTGGTTAAAAGGACAGATGAAACAGGTCATTGAATAGGTATAGTGTAAGGTCGAGGGTGCTCACCTCTGAAGGGGGTACTGGCAGAGCGTGGGCTCAAGGAGTTTGTAGGATCAAGCACATGGCTGCATTTTGTTTTTTATTTTTTTCAGCAAGATTGTCCTTAACAGCCATCACCTCAGGGCTCTTTAATTTACTCCCCATGCTTGGTTTTCAGAGGGTATCACATATATCCCTGAAGATGCCGGTTGTCTTCCCTCCCCTGCCAGCAGCTGGCTCACTCCTCTGTCTTCCCCTGTTTCCTTTCCATCTCAGATGAGAGCAATATTGAGGTTCTCCCCTTCCCTCCTCCCAGATCTTGTCCTATCCCTGACTCTCCAAATGCCCCACCCACATGGAAGCATTTTACTCAGGCCCTTTACCCCAAAAGGCTTCCCTGTGCCACACTCCCTGCCTCAGGTAGAGCACCAGGTGTGAACAATTGGTGGATGCCAGTGGGCTGACTGTCCCATTTGGAAACACATGAGGGTGGATGTTTTAGAGGGAAGAGTGCTGGGCTGGCTTTGGGTGGTCAATTCTACTTCCCTAAGCCATTCCCGGTAATACGGGTCAATCACTTGCCACTTGGCACTAGTCCCACGCCCTTGCCCGTTGTCCTCTCCCTTTCCATGTGGCTAAACTACACTTTTTCCGTAGATTTGTTTATGTGGCCCGTGCACCTGCCCACCGGTTGGTTTGGGCCCCCACTCCACTGGCCCCCCACTTGACAGAGCCCCCCACTCCACTGGTCAATGCTAGCAATTTTGTGAGAGCGTCCTTAGCATCCCTGGTGGGGAAGAAATGGCAGGCCCCTTTGGGAGAAGCGGGCAGAAGGCAGTGCCGAGGCCCCGCTCAGGCTTTCCAATTCTGGAGCTAAGAACAGACCGGTTTCCTTGACAACAGAAATGAAGTCTGCTCATCTGCTCCTGGGGGTGGGCTTTGTGTGTCTGTGGAAAGCACAGGGACTTGGGGACAAGAAAGACGATCCTTTCTTTATCAGTGCAGCAACCCATTTCTGAAAACTCGCCTACTCTTACTGTATTATTAACAATATTAAAAACTTCCTGGGTGGCACACTGACATCAGTTATGTAATCCGCACATCGGGAATCCAGATATAGAATCTTCCTTTCCTTTCTACTTGCATTGCCTCTGACCCTTGATGTGTTTTACCAGACCAGCAACACCTTTTTGATAATATGTTTTAAGATGTCAGTCAAATACATACTCACCCCTAGCACTCTGGAAGGCTAAACGGAAAGCATTTCTTCCTTCTCCAGCTAGCAGTGGTTTGGCCAGGCTGCTGGGAGGAAAGGAAAATCGGCACTTGACAAGCTGTCATGGGCTCAGACTTGCGCCTGTCCGATGGCGTCTTCCGAAAAGGCTTTGGGATCTACACTCTCACTCTTGATGCAAACCAGAAGACTCAAGGCTAAAAGCTGGTCCATTTGCTTTTCGCACCAGACCCGATTTCAAGGCCACACGTCTGAGCTGTGGCTTGGTGTTTAATTCATGTACCGCCCTTTCCTTCCTATGCATTATTAAAGCCTCCTTAAAAAGCAGCCTACAGATCAGATCGGATCACAGGGGAGAAGACGTGCCAGCAGTGATTTCACGTTTCCTGGAAAAAAGCAATATCTCCTACCAGAAAAACTCAGAAAAAAGATTCATCAAAATTGTAGCCTATTGTATATCTAATATAAATGGCCCCTGAACCATGAGCTCATAAAAGCAGCTAATGTATGCAAGGGTGTCTTATTTCATGTGTGTCTCTGTCAGTGCATGCAATTCTTGAACGGTAGGTAATGCGGATGGGAAGTTGTCTCATGAGCCCATAGTGACTGGGATGAGATGGGAACTAGTAGGCCGATGAAAGTGGGTGCAGACATGTATAAGCAGACACAGATGGAGGTCAGAACCTGGTCAGTATCTTTGCCATGAGATGTTTCAGTGACTCTTTCCTCCTGTGAAGATCCTGGCACCAGGGCTCAAATTTAGCTCCTGCATGGCCCCTTCCTCCAGTAAGCAGGTGATGAGCTGTGGCATTCTAAAACCCTCCTTGAGTTTCTTTATTTCTTTTTCTTCTCCCCAAAGGGATACTGACTCCCCCAGGCAAACAGTGGGCTCCCTTAGAGGAGGCTTCCTAGGCTGAATTCTTTGTTCAGAGGCAACCTCCCTGCTCCCCCGACTTTGACCTTGACACTCTGACTCTGGATGGCATAGGATCCTCCTCTCCACCCTACCTCCCACACCCCTGCGGGCCATTTGAGGATGGCTGTGGAGAAGGTGAGCCCAGGGGTTGTGTTTCCCACATGGACCAGAGATACCCCTGGAGCTGTTCAAATCACAGACTCACAGTCAAAAAGCACCTCTGACCTGGAAGGAACTTCAGAGGCTGCCTAGTCCTGCCTTTGTTTTACAGATGGGGAAACGGAAGCCCAGAGAGGGTAAGTGGCTTGCTGTTGATCACAGACTGAGTTAGCTGGAGAGCCAGAGAGTGGGCCTGTGAAGTCTGTCCAGTGCTCTTTCCCCAAGACACACCCCTGAAATGCTCCCTTAGGACCCCAATTTCTCAGAATGGTGTGTGGGTCAAGTACATCTAGGGATCAGGAAAGCTTTCTGTCTCATGCATATTGGATCTTTTTAAAAATATATTTTATTGATTTTGCTATTACAGTTGTCCCAATTTTTCCTTTTGCCTCCCTCCACCTGGTACCTCTATTCCCTCCAGCAATCCCCTCCCTTAGTTCATGTCTGTGGGTTGTCCATATAAGTTCTTTGGCTTCTCCATTTCCTATACTGTTCTTAACATCACCCTGTCTATTTTGTGCCTACCAATTATGCTTCTTAATCCCTATACCTTTTCTCCCATTCTTTCCCTTCCCCCTCCAAATGATCTCAATATCTATGATTCTGTTTCTGGTCTGTTGTTTGTTTAGTTGTGCATTTGTTGCCATTTTAATGTTTGTAGTTTTGATCTTTTTCTAGTATAGTTCTCTTTAACATTCCATATAATAATGGTTTGGTGATGATGAACTCCTTTAGTTTTACATTTTCTGGGAAGCACTTAATCTTCTCTTCAATTGTAAATGATAGTTTTGCTGGATAGAGCAATCTAGGTTGTAGGTCCTTGCTTTTTCATCACTTTGAATACTTCTTGCCAGCCCCTTCTAGCTTACAAAGGATCTTTTGAGAAATCTGCTGACAGTCTTATGGGAACTCCTTTGTAGGTAACTCTCTGCTTTTCCCTTGGTGCTTTTAAGATTTTTCTTTATCTCTAACCTTGGCATTTTAATTATGATGTGTATTGATGTGGTCCTCTTAGTGTCTAACTTGTTTGGGACTCTCTGTGCTTCCTGGACTTGTATGTCTATTTCCTTCACCAAAGTAGGGAAGTTTTCTTTCATTATTTTTTCAGATAAGTTTTCAATTTCTTGCTCTTCTTCTTCTTCTGGCACTCCTATGATTCAGATGTTGGTACATTTGGAGATGTCTCAGAGGCTCCTTATTCTGTTCTTGTTCTTTGAATTCTTTTCTCTTCTTGCCATTCGGATTGAATGCTCTTTTTCCTCCTTATGTTCCAAATTGTTGATTTGAATCTCTGCTTCATCTCCTCCACTGTTGGTTCCCTAGGGATTTTTCTTTATTTCACTTAGTGTAACCTTCATTTCTGCCTGGGTCTTTTTTATGCTGTTGCAGTACCCAGTGATTTCCTTGAGCATCCTGATAACGAGTGTTTTGAACTCTGCATCTGATAGATTGCTTATCTCCATTTCATCTAGTTCTTTCCCTGGAGTTTTGCTCTGTTCTTTCATTTGGGCCATATTTCTTTGTCTCTTCATTCTGGCAGCCTCTCTGTGTTTGTTTCTATGTATTAGGTAGAGCTGTTTTGACTCCCTGTCTTAGTAATGTGGCCTATTGCAGAAAAGGCACCAGTCTGGATGAATGTGACTTCTTTAAATCCTTAGTCACTGGATTTCCAAACAGCTTGATTTTTTGACAAATCTGGGTGATGTTTGTTTTGTAGTTTAGTTGTAATTTTTGCTGTTGTGCTTGGAAATGGAACGTGTTTACCTATGTGTCCTCTTGGTTGGAAGTCTTTCAGTCTTCCTGCAGCCAGCTGTGTGGTCCAGGCAGTGGTCCCTCACACATTTTTTTGCCACAGCACTACATATTAGATCTTTATTGGCCCTGGTACACATGGCATTCAAATGTTTCTCTATTGGAAAGAAATTAATTGAGGAATTACTGTGAGCCTATCATTGTGCAAGATGCTTCTATGTGGAACTAGATTTTTGTAGATGGGATTTTGATAGGAGTATCACTGGTTAAATCAAGTACTGTTTTTGACTGGTTGACAAAATGGTTTTGCAAACTATGAAGATCCATAGGCCTCATATTACATATTTTTTCTACTGCTTCTTGGTTTGGTTACAAAACACTAACTTTGTTCTTCCTTCTATAAAGTCATGGCTAGTTTCACACCTGTTGCATGCACCTCTTAATCCTCTGAACCCAATGAAAAGGGAGGGAAAGATCGAAAATATGGTCATAAACATCTCTTTGGTGCATTGGGTCCAACAGACTATAAGCCGTTTTATTTTGCTTGTGGTGCCTTGAAAAAGAAAGGTGGGAATATACCCAAGGAATTCCCACTCAGTGTCTTCTGGTGCAGAAACTGCTGCCTGCTGAATGACAGGTTTGGTAGATAGAAACTTAAGGTCAGAGGGTGTAGCATTTACTTCCTGTAATGAGTGTCATTGGAGAAGGTGTCTGGGCTGCCTGATGTGACATGTGGCCTGACCATTTACCAGATGCTGTCTAATGAAGGCAGTGACCCAAGGGAATAGCAGAAAGCCAGCAGAACTCAACATAAATCTCTAGGGGTCTGCAGAAGGATTTTCCTTTTCCCTAGAGACCCATCCATAACTCCAGCAAGAGACTGTGTAGCCACAGATGTCACTGGGCCTTCAGAAATGACTCTATCAGAAGGGCCTTGAGGTGTCATCTCACTGCACTTTGGTCTGTACCCTCTCCTTCAGTTCTTACTGTGTACTGTCTATTTTGCAGGCTCTATTCTAGGGGCCAGGAATATACTAATGAGCAAAATCAGACAAGAACCTTCCCTCTTAGAACTTCTAATGTAATTTTTGTTACTTTTATAATTTTAAGGAAGAAGGTTCCATACAATAAGATTTTTCCCAGTTGCCCTCAATCTTTCCTGTTATTTCTGTCTCCTGTCTCTGTGCAAGCCTTTTGCTCAGTCTCCTCCTTTTCCCACAAAAAGAAGCATCTTGAGGCTGTAGTGGTGTGCATGGTGGGAGCCTGCCCACCCATGGTTGTGCTCGGCAACATCCTTAGTAAGCAGACGTTTCTACCTCCCTCCCTCTTTGGTGCCGCATAAGCCTCTAAGTAGCCCCTCACCCCATGCCTAGGTGTCCAGGATCCCCTGTTGCAATAAAGTAAGGCAGCCTGTACCCTCACAGTGCATCACCCTAAGTGCTCCATGTCCTCTTCAGTTTCCCAACCTATCAGCCCCTCATGTCTGCAAAGCTCCAGGGGGAAAACAAAAAGCTGTCTGATTAGGTCATACTGGTGTAGGCAGGATTAACAAGTATCTGATTAACTCTCCCAGGAATGCTGGACTTAAAGAAACATGTTAGACAAATGAACCTCTAAATGATCAAACTTCAGACACAGAGGAGTGGGGTGAGGGTGTGTAGACAGCTTAGTGAGGTTGGGGGCAGAGGGGCTCCAGCCCCTACTCTGCGTCTGTTAGCCTGGCCTTCCAGGCTCACACACACATAGGTCACTTTGCCCTACTGACTGGCTTTTTCTTAGAGGTGCTGTGTGTGTATATACATATGCACATATGTCTGTGTCTTCTTGTTAGGTCACTGTTTAACTTACATGCATCTGTGTGACTAATTTGGCCCACTGGCCCTTTTGAAGTGCCTGAGGTGGTGCTATGCTCGCATGTGACCAATCCCAGGGTAGTCACACCCTCTCCCACCACCCCATTCACACAGGGTGGAAGGGGCGAGGTCCTACACATATTATCCCAGGGCTGCAATTTGGGAATGAAATAGGACTCATTTTCTTGACACTGTTTTTCACCAGTTACAAATTGTAACAATTGCCTGTGGGACTCTTGAGAAATTATGAAGTGTTAATTAGCAGAAGCACTGTGTATTTAAAATATACGACATATTTAAATAACCACTAAATTAAACCTACTTTGCACAGTTGAGAAACCATCTGGACCAAAAATCTGAGGAGTTGAATTTGCTGCATATATTAAAAGAAATGTTTAAATGCTTCTAGAAATGGTAATTTTGTGTCACTTTTATTTCCTTAGATATGGAAACTGAGGCACAGAAGCAGATGGTGACCTGCTGTGGTCACAGCCTGGGCCAACATAACTGACGTACCTCCGTCTCCCAGAGAGAAGGTTTAAATTGCTCCTCATGTCCAGAGGACTGTTTCTATGACTGTGGTTGTTCTGTAGAAGTTGTGTGGTTGTACCTTAGAAGTCGTGTATTTCAAACTCGTTGATCCCAATGACTTGTGACTCTTTTGGCTTAAAAGTGCAAAGCAAGCATCCTGGCCACTTTTTGCAGAGATGAGGAGGACTGAGCCAGGGAACCTAGTCCAGTCACTGACAACTGAGTGTCAGTGTGTCTTTCTTTGGATAAACCACATACCCTCTTGGTTTCAGTTTTCTCATAGGTTTGATGGAGTGGGAGGGAATGGGTGGGCTGTGCATCAGTCAGGGTTTAAGAAGGAAAATGGCAACTTACTCAGGTATCTCAACAGAGAGCATTTGATGCAGGACATTTGCACAGGTCCTGGAGGAGCTGGAACAGACAGGGTGTGCAGGGGCAGCCCAGAAATGAGCTCCAGGGGGAAGTCACTTACGCTTTGAGGCTGGAGGGAGAAGGGGTGGAGGTGGTGCCGTCCCAGCCCAGGGGCCAGCCAGGGTCACTGTGGAAGCTGGAATACAGTAGGCCTCTCTGGCAGGGGCTGGGCAGTGGAGGAGATGCCACTGGAGGCAGATAGTGAGGGAGGAAATGCCCCATGTTTCCCCCCATCTTGGGTCAGTGACACCTTTGTCCTCAACCCAGAAAGAAACCAGGGACACGGACCCTGCAGGGGTCAGCAGGGAAGGTGAGGAATGGTTAGGCTGAGAGCAGCTCAGGCCAGGGTGCCTTTTAAGTACCCTGTAACCCTGACAACCAGTGAAATCTAGAAGTTCATTGTGTCCTTGAGGGGTTGCCAATGGGAAAATCAGGCCAACAAGGCCAGAGTCGTCTTTCATGAGTCTTCCCTGCACCCACCATCAGAAACAATCCCGGGGTGCACCTACTTTTTTCTGCCCTGGGCTTGCCTCTGTGCGGGGAAGACAGGCAAGGCTACAGGGATGGTGTCTCTGGGTGAGGGGAGGAGGAGATGGTACAAGAGGGGGGACAAAGAGACAGAGGAGATAGGACAGGGTCATAGCTGGGGGTGGGGGGCTAAACCCAAAGGCAAAGAGGTCAGAGTACTTCACCCAGGACCAGAGGTGGTTACTGTCGGTGTAAGGATGCTTTTCATTGTGAAGCGATTCACAATAGGGCAGTGTCCTTAGCAGGCTTTCCTGCTAAGGAGTGTTTAACATAGTTTTACACAAAGTGTGTTCAATCAATACTTGTCAAACTGGATTGGTGTGAGATCCCCTCACCTAAGGCACCTCCTCAGTCACACTCTGTCCTCAGTTCGGGACAGATTTCTCACACAGGCAGGCACTGCAGCCACAGTAGAATTCGAGGTGATAATGGACCCTCCTGCTCTGGGCTTTAGGCTCTTTTCTGTAAAGTGAGGGGGTTGGGTGTGCTTCCAGGGCCTTCCCAGCTCTGCCACACAGGGATCTGCCCCAGACCCTGGCAGACAGGTGTAAAAATGGCCCTTCAAGCTATGCCAGGAAGAGAGCACGTCAGACATAGGTGGGACACTTACACGATTGGTCATGTACCATGAGGTCTGGTCTGAGTGCGGAGGCTTTGGCATCAAGGATGGACTTAAGCAACCAGACGCTCTTTGTGGTAACTCCAGGTCTTGCATTGACTGTGTGAATGGGAAGTATGTAAATCATAGCAACATTTCCTGTAAATCCATTTTCTCTGCCACCTGCTGCCCTCATACCTCACATAGCTGCTCCTCTATCAACACAAGGTTTTAAGAACCCACCAGCTTTTTTTTCTATCCTTACCTGAGGATGTTTATTGATTTTAAAGAGAGAGGAAGGGCAGGGAGAAGAGAGAGAGAGAGAGAGAGAGAGAGAGAGAGAGACATTGATTGTTTGCCTCCTGTATGTGCTCCAACCTAGGATTGAACCCACAACCCAGGCATGTGTCCTGACCAGGGATTAAACCTTCAAGCCTTTGGTGTATGGGATGATGCTCTAACCAACTGAGCCACCCAGCAGGGCCTACCACCTTTCCTTGAGGATCCCATCCCCTTGTTTTCTCCCCATCTCCCTTCCCTGTCAGTCCTGCATTATGAAGTCCCCAAGAGCCAATGTGGTGAGGCAGTCTCTTCCACAAGTTCAGGGAGGAAAGAAGCCTGTGGGAAGGGGAAAAGCTGGCAACACTCACACATTAGTCATTTTTGTCCTGACTCATACACAGAGATGCATCATAGCAGGAAAAGATGCTAGTCTGGTGACAATCAGGGCTACTGGAGCTGAGAAGAGGGCACAAGTTAGACACTGGAGAATGGAAAAACCTTGACCAGGGGACCAGGGGAGGCCTGGCCTGAGCCAGGCCATGTGTGGTGTTCGGGGAAGGCATAGGGTGGAAAGTGTGGTCCTGTCCGTTTGTCTGGGGTGGGTGTTTCATGCAGGGGATGAGTGGGAGATGATGCCTCAGTGCTAGCTTGAGGAGGTTAAAAGCCAAGATGACTTTACCTGGTTGTCTAGAAAGCAGTGGCATGGTGCCACTCCCCCTCCTTGAGCCCAAGGCACATGTGTTCTTTCCAACTGAATGGGGAGGAGGACTCCAGCTCTCCAAAGGCAGTGCCGCCCACCCACTGGAGGTGGTACGTGATATAAAGCCTTGTGACCTTCTTGGCTGCAGACAACAAGAATTCATGGCATTGAAGCATTTTAGAGATTAACCACGTGTGGAGATTGGATTGGAGGAGGGTTGTTGAAGAAAGAGATCAGCGGGAAAATGAATGTGGTGCGAGTTCAGTCTAAGAGACATCTGCTCTGTCTTCTTGAACTTAGTGGGCCAGCTTTAAAAAAAAATTTAAACCTAGATGCTTTTAGTGGGAAAAGCTAGCCTGCTTCTGCCCTCATTCTGGGGCGCTTATAGCACTGGCTTCTCCTCTCTGGTCTACCAATCTGTGTTTCTCAGGTCCCAGTCACGGAAGAGCCCGGGCCGCATTGCAGGCGCATTCTTGTCTTCTCTTTGGACCAAGTGTTTTTCACTCCACTAAAACACCGGGGCAAAGACTCCTGGACAGAGAGCAGGCTGACAGCTCTGAGGAGGGTGTCAGGGAGTGGAGAGTTCAAGCAAAAAAGAAAAAATAAAGAGAAAGAAACTCATGGACACAGAAAAGTGTGGTGATTTTGGGGGAGGGCAGGCGGTTAGAGGTTGAAGGGGTTTTGGGGGGATAAATGATAATGGAAAAAATACAGTACAATAAAATAAAAAAGTTAATTTAAAAAACATTGGGGCAAAAATGCTGATTTATAGATCTCCATGCAATTCACTGAGGTTAAAAAACTGGGATTCTGTCACCAAAGTTTTCATTCTCCCAGGAATTGTTCTAGGCCAGGGATGAAGAATCTGTTTTTTACCACCTCCTCTAAAAGGACGAGACCATTTCTCGGTTGACCCTGTTAGAGAGTGCTGAACCGGAGCAGTCAGAAGCCATTAGCGTTGGGCCAGTGAGTTCAATTCTAAAGCATCGACTGAGTCCAGGGACACGTGCCACCAGAGGTCACTGACTTGCATTCATCTTTATCCCAGTGGCCCAGCGTGGTGGCGGATTAGGTTTACCAGTTTCAAATCTTCGTTCCAGGGGTCTCCTTTGTCTTCATGGTGCTGCTGCTGGCACTATGCTCTAAAAACTCTGGCTACCAGCAGCTGCGGCATCACCCAGCAGTTTCAGAGAAAAGCAGACTCTCAGATCCTGTCCCAGACCTGCCAGATGTGATTCCTATGCACCCTAAGGTGGTAGAGGCCTGAGACAGTTCTGGGGGCCAGAAGTGTGAAATCAAGGTGTCTTCAGGGATTTGCTTCCTCCAAAGGCCCTAGGGGAGAATCCTTCTCTGCCTCTTCCAGCTACTGGTTGGTCCTGGAGTTCCTTGATATTCTGGAGATTCTTTACTTAATTACATTGGTCAAGATCCCTTTTCCAAATAAGATCACATTTTTAGGTTCTGGGGATTAAGACATAGACTTTTTATTTTTTTTGAGGGGCCATTTTCTGTTGGCAGCAAAATGGCACCAGGTGTTAGACCTTGTTGCAGCAAGCTTGATACTTGAGTTCTGGCTAGGAAAAAATTCAGGGGCAAGGCTCAAACTGTAAGAGAATGCTTATTTAGAAAGTCATAGAGGTAGAAGAAGTGAGCCATGGAAGAAATGGCCTTAGGAAATGAGTCACAGAGGCAGAAGAAAGGCCCTTGGAGCTTAGGAGAGAGAGCTATGCACCTTGAGAGACGAACAAGGGAGGAAAGACGTGGGCATTACTCTGGAAAAAAAGGGAGAGAGAGAGAGCACGTGGGGTCCCTCTCTTAAGGGCTTTTTTTCTGGAGGTCTCAGGGGAGGATCTCACTAGAATATTCATCAGCTTTCCAGGTGTATCTGCTCAGGGCCGGTGCCAAGGCAGGGGGTCCTTAGTCAATGCATTTCATTCTGATGTCAGCCATGGCATTGTTTTTGCTACTGATATTTGCTACTCATCTGATTTTGCTACTTCTCTGGGCCTGGATCTGAAACACAGGTAAGGCCTAGACATCATCTCCAGGGCTTAATACTTAAGGGAGTGGTCTGCAAGGGCTTGTAGTTGTGCCCATTGCTAGGTACCCAGGCTCTCCGCCCCAGCGACTCTCTGCATCTGGCCTATTGTTCCTACTCTGTTCGTGCCTGTCTAACTATCTGCTACAGTTTGTGGAGTGTTCCCAGACAATGTTCTTCTGAGACACTTGCCAGTGCTCACCCTCCTCCGCTGGTCCAGCTTGGTGTTCTGATTTACTCAGACTGCTGAAATAATGCCAGCTATTATCAACGCCTCCTCTATGACAAGCATTGTTCTATGTGTTTTACCCCAGTGAATCCATCTGACTGCAACAAGCTTGTGGGGCTGCTACTCCCATTTTACTGATGAAGAGACGGAGGCACGGGTGGTTCAGTGACTTACCTAAGGTCTCACACCTAGTAGAGGTGAGCCTGGGATACAAACCAGGCAGTCTGCACCAGAATCTGTGCTTTTTGCCACATAGCATAATGTTTCTAAGATTAGGGAGGGTTCAGAAGGTGAACATGCACCAGGGCCCTTTATTGCACTTTCCAGGGAGGCTGGGCACAAAGAAGGCCAAGGTGGAGTGCAGGCAGCTGTCCCACCCCACCCCACGGCGCAGAGAGGCTATTTATTCCACCCCCAAACCTTTCTCATTTACCACCATCTAGGTGCACACTTCCATGGCACAGCTTGTCATGGCTAAGGGCTTTGTGGGGGTTTATTGTCAAAGGAGATCTTCAGATGGGTGTGTAGTATGGCTTACACACTTTCTGCCAGTATTATGCCTTGGGCTAATGCATTCCATTTGTTTCCTAACCAGTTTGTAAAACCTCATTTAATTTGCTTTAAATGACCGTGTTCTGAGTGATGGGAAGTGGGATCTCCCCTTGCATAAACCCTGCACGACTTTGGTCTGCAGTCCTTGCCCTTCATTGTTTCCCAGACAGAATCTCACGCCTTTCTCCTGGGTTCCAAGTTTGACTGCCAAGAAGGGCCAGAAGCCCTCCCCAAGGCACAAGTGTGTTGGATGCCTGGGCACAACCTTTCATCCCTGTACTAAATGACCAGATCAGGGGGTCGGGGAATTAGCCAGGAAAACCTGCAGTCCAGTCTGGTCATTTTCTCTAGTGATGCAGGTACAACAGCTTTGTGACCTGCACTGGAAGTGCCAGATTACCTGCTCAGTCAAAAAAATGGAACCCACTGTTTAAAACTGCCTATCAGCCAAAAGTCTACCTGTTTCTTTAATACAGAAATTCGGCAGCAAATATAACCTGCCTATTTTTATTAACATCAGTTTTACAGATTCACTGACGTTCCCTTGAGAACATTCGATGAGGCAGTAAGCCCAGATGTATACTTGCTGGCAAGACGGAATCCAGACTGTGACTTAAAAAATTCAATTGTTTCAATGTCAGTAGACCACATGAAGAATGATTTAATAGTAGCACCTGACATTTATAGAGCCCTTATTACTTATCAGGCCTGTGCCTTCGTATATCATCTCATGATCCTCTGAGGAATACTGTTTGTCTCCCCATTGTACAGGTGAAGAAACTGAGGTCTAGAGAAGTAACTTGCCCAAGGTCACACCACTAGAAAGACACAGAGTTGGGTTCCTATTCTGGGCTCTTAGTAGTCTCCAGAGCCTGGATGCTTAGCCACGATGCTGTGTGATGGAGCCAACTCCCCGGGCCCTTATTGTAATAAGATAGCATTGGACTCCTGCGTTATTTACCACCCCAGCCCTGCCCTCCGTAGTAGATCTTCATTTTCCCTTTGCTTGCCTCAAACCTCTCTACTCCCAACATTGGGAAAACTCAGGGCAGATCTGGGTGGCAGATCTGGGTGGGTTATTGGTGGGAGGTATAGGGATTGGGAACTAACATTTGTTAAGCACTCACTGTGTGCTAGTCCTTCTGGAGAACACTCCTAGCCGTGGCAGTTTTCATCAGCTCAATAAGAAACCCAGGGAGTGGCTCAATCTCCACTTTCATCTCATCTTGTTGTCTTTTAAGCTCTGGCCTTCTCATCCTCTTCTGCTCTTGCCTCATGACATTACGCTCCTGAGCGAAACCTTTTTGGAAGCCGGGCACATCAGTCTTGCTTCACAGATTTCAGGACGCTGTACCTAGAAGAAGCAGGACTGCAGCCAACAAACCTGTCTGCCCATAACCCCTGAGTCGGGTGACCAGGGGCTCTCCCAAAGCCATGGCCTCTTTCTCCTGCCTCCTCTCTCGGCTTCCTGACTCAGGGATGGCCTGCCACGCTCCCCACCCTGTGAAGGGGAGTCCCAAAGCGGGGGACACTAACTTCTCAGTTGGGTTCCCATACTTCATTAACTCTAAGGCGCACATTTTTCCCCACTGTCAACATCTCTGGAAATAAGATGTGTCCTCCGATTCCTGATGGCTTAGAATTATGTGAGTACTTGGCGGTGGTTTTCCTTTCTTAGTGTCAACATAAGAAACATCCAAACCCACAGATAATTTTTATAAGTTTATTTGAGCCAAACTGACAACATATGCCAGGGAACAAGATTTCAAAGGAGAATAAGTTTTGCAGCTTATTTTATGCATTTGAAATTAAGGAGGGGACGTAAACAGGATTGGAGAAAGCAAGGTGGGGACTGGATTACAGGATAGTTAGCAAGGTAATGTACTCTCTGGAGGGTTAATACCCCCTTCAAGGGGTATTACTTCTGGTGTGTCAAAGGTGTGTTATCCTAGATGCTCCAGAACAATGTCAGGGCTGACTTCAAACCATTCACTAAAGAAGTTATAGGCCAGGGGAGTCACTACCCCCATGACCTGCCCAATCAGGAATTTGTGGTCAGATCATTCTGGACTTTCCATAGAACAAAACCCTTCCTTTTTTGTCCACATTAGTAATATTTAAAATACTGATCACAATAACATCTTAGTTTGAAGAAATACAGTGGTACCAATGTTTAATTTATTTTTAGCCCTCACTATCAATGCAGTACCTGGGCCGATATTTCTCTGACCTCATTTATGAGACCTTTTAGACGGCCTTCCTTTGCTTGCCTGTGTGACTCACCTCCCACGTCATTTCTTCAAGCACAGGCGCCCGGGCAGCAGCTGCCCGAGCCTCCCATGTCCAGAGGCCCTCCGGTCGTCCCCACGGTGTTTATCGTGTTTATCTCCCGTCCCCTCCTTCCTGAGCCTTATCAGTCCCAGCAAGTTGTGAAGGAGTCATACTTTAATATTTGTGGGTTCACCTAATTATTTATTTCCTTGAGTCTGAGGTTCATAGACCAATTTCCATACCTTCTGGAAATGAGTTTGACTGAACCTCATTACGTTTTCTATAAAAGGAGCACATATTTTATAACCTGGGTGTGGGATCCAGCTGGTTTCCTTGAGGGTTGTCTTTTAGAATCTCTGATCTTAAGTGGACTGATTATTAAGGTACGTGCTACAGTCAGCTTGGGGCCCACATGCTGTGTTGACCACCTTTGATTTCCAGAAGTCATGTGGTTTCCTGGTCATTTTTTGCTAGAAGCTGTTTTCCCTATAGGTTGTATCTCGGGGGACTTGGTTTTACCTTATTTGCGAATAAAGGCAAAGGAAAGCAATTAGAGGAATCTTGAGGAAAGACACTTCGCAGAAAGATAAATGATCTGAAAGACTCAAAAGAAGCACTTGCCTGTTGCAATAGTCTGCTTTGGGAGACACAAGAAAAATGTCAGAAAATTATTTGGTATTCTTAGTATAATAATATAGCTACAAGAAATAGAAGGGCAGTTATAGAAAAGAATAGACTGAGATGAAAAGATCTGAGGTGAAAATGGAGATAAAATAAGGGAAGCATGCAAACAAAAAAATGTGCAATGTTATAATTAAAATCCACATTGTTTTGATTAATTAAAATCAGTGAAGTTGGAAATAATATTGGCAAATAGTCAGAATGCAAAAAAAAATGTCAATAATAAAACTAATGAGAGAACCAGAAACTAATACAGGTATAATATTGTATGTTAACTGTAATAAAAAAAAACAACTAATGAGAGGGAAAACGGGAGAACAGAGACTCGACTACGGCTAAGTGGTGATCCTGAAGGAGACACGGAGTAAGTGGAGTGGGAAAACTACCATGGAGTCAATAGAAGACTATCCTGAACTAAAGAAAAGGTGAATCTGTTTTCAGGGCAGGCTACCTGCTGTAACAACAACTTCGGAATCTGCGATCAGTTGACTGACTGCTTTCAGTGACACCTGGCTCCTTCCATTCGGTGGCTGCATTATCCCAAGGGTCCTAGCATGTCCACCGAATCCTATGCAGCCAGAAGGGAGGCAAAAAGGAGAAAGTGTGGAGAAGGCACCTCTGCTCTTAATGACCTCAGCTACTTATGATGCACATCACTTCTGCTTATTTCCCATTGGCTTATATTCCATGTAGCCCTATCCAAATGGAAGGGGGCTGGGAAATGTGTGTGCCCAGGAAGAAGAGGAAACGTGTTTAGTGGGCACATGGCATTGTCTCTGACACGTGGATGTGCAAACACACGTACTGATACACAGTGAGGGTGAACAGTTCTTTCCTTAATATCTTCACGATAAAATCCAAACCATGCAAGAGCATAGGGAGGATCATAGAGAGGAGTGGAAAGGAAAACAACATGCTTCCTATCTTTTCCATCTGGTTCCTGACACTGAGGTATTCTGAGCCTCACTTATCAGGCTTTTGGGGTGTCTCCGCAGAGATGGTCCAGAGGCAGCAGAGTTCCCCATGTGAGTCTGTGGACCCCTGCCCTTTCACGTATTTTCTCCAGTCTCCACCCTCCCTCTTCCTGGGCCCACTGCCTCGCCTCCCTTCCCTTCCCTAAGTCAGTAAGTTCCAGGTCTCGTTGGAGTTGGACATTTTTAGAGCGTTCTCAGCCTGCAGAGGGGAGGGATGGCATCAGATCCCCCTCCAGTCCTAGATGCAAGCTGTTCTTCCAGTTTTCTCTTATGCCCAATTAGTAAGAAAATTCCTCAACAAAACCTATTTTTTAAAAAAGGAACAAAAGAATTTTGACCTTCATGTGCTAAAAGAGCATCTATTTCTACCACTGTGGTCCAGGATATGGTTTATTCCATTAGGCATAGAAGGACACACCATCCAATAGCTGTTTCCTGGCTTTCTTGCTGGGGGATGGAATGGGGACCAGCGTAGTCCTAGTCCCATGATTCAGTGGCATGTGCTTCATTTTCCTACTGAAGGACATATGAGGGAAGTCCCAAAAGAGTGGAACTCCCTTCTGGAGGGCAGGCCCCTGTAATACAGGCTTCCCCTGCTAGGTGAGTGTTCTAGGAACCCATCTATATCAGTGTACCAGCTGGTGTTGTTGTGAGAGGCTGTGTTCGGCTTCAGTGAATTTTTTCAAAGACTTTCAACATGTTTGCCCACACCATGCTGTGTTCAGCAGTTTTTGACCCCCAAAATGGCATGATCCTCATGCCCCCCCTCCTTATCTCCCGATCTTGCCCCAAGAGGCTTTTTTTTTGTTTCCCTGATGAAAAAAGTCCTCAAAGGGAAACATTTTGCCAATGTGGAAGAGGTGAAACAAAAAACAGCAGAAGTAATAAGAGGTAGTTCAAAAGCAGTGGAAAAAAGTCTCGACGGGTTGCAACAAATGGAGAGTACTTGGAAGGAGACCGAAGTTTAAACATATAAGAATAAATACATAATTTTTTATAAACAAATTCTGGGTGTTTTGGGTCCTCACCACATAAGCTCACAGATTAGGCCAAAAAGCAGAACCAACTGTTTTTTATGTTTGAACTTGACCAAAGTGAAACTTTTCAAAATAGAGCGCCACTGTTTTTAGGTATAGTCCGCCTGAAGGCAAAAGGCAGATAGGATGACCCCTGAAAAGTGTCTGTGACTAGATTCTAGGGCAGCCCGAGGTGCAGAACAGTGAAGCAGAGGCTGTGTCAGTTCAATCAGACAGCAGTTTTGATCGGTTTTCATCCACAGAGCATGCAAGTTCGGCTGACCTTTCACTGACGGGCCTGAGTATTTGAAGGCTGAGCCCAGCCCAGCCGTCCTGCTAGTTCAGCTTTGTCTCTGCATCACCAAGGCTTCCCGAATCCCATTTCCTTTCCCCTTCGCCGAAGGCACAGCGTCCACATGGTTTTGTGATTGGCGGCAGAGGTGTCTGACAAGTGAGTGGAAGTTCATTGCTGGAGCCTAAGGAGATCTCCTCGGAACCCGCCATTCATGAGCCTCTAGGGGGCACAGTCTCCCCAGTATTGCGATGATCTGTCTATGAGCTCCCCCTTGCCCCAAGTCCCTGGTGGGCTTTTTGAGAGCGGGGACTGTTAATTACATCCTTTAGTGTCTCTGTGTCAGAAATAGGAACCAGAATTATTGTTGAAGACGCTTGCTAAATCCTTGGAACTTCTTCCAGGAATATGGCGCCTGGGCCCTGGGCTCTGGCCACTGTCTGATTTCCATGCCCCACCTTCCTACCAGGCTCCCTGCTTCTGCTTACCGTCATTCGGACGAGAGGAGGAGAGTGTGGTGAAGTAAAAAGAGACAGCAGGTTCTGGAACCAGGTGGGTCAAACCAGCCCTGCCCTTCACTGGTTCTATGGCCCGACCAAGTCACTCCACTTCCTGGAGCCTCGGCTTCCTCCCCTGGAGACCAGGGTGGTGGGCCCTCCCCTGCAGCGCTGGTGAGAAGGGTCCTTTGCTAGAAAGCTTTTCAAATTCACTGGCCTTCACCAGGGAAGCAGCTGAGCTGCTCAGAGATGAGTGCTGCTTGGGCCTGCAGCCGTCAGGGGTCAAAGGATCCTTCCAGCCCAGGGGGTTTCCAGAGGTGGGCAGAGGGAGGCTCGGCCGGCCGGCCGTCTCTCTCCTTCCTTTCTTCTCTTAAACTGTTTCTGTCCTGAATGGTTACAGCAGTTAATACCTGATGTAGAACTTTGAAAAAGTCAGAAGCCTGTGAAGAAGTGGATGATAAGCTTTACCCCTAATCCCACCAGCCAGCAGTGAGAGTTTTCTCTGTATCTGAACAGACCAGGCAGGGCGTGGTCCCTTATTCAACTGTCTCCCTTTACTCTGCTAAGTCACAGCAGCAAGGCTGAGACCCGCTCCTCCCTGGCGTTTGGAAGTGTCATTCAGGGATCGGTGAGTTTGGGCTCTGGCTTCCAGAGTAAAGCTTGGAGCAGATTCTGTGTGTCCTTGTCTGGGGTGAGCTGTGGGGCAGGGGACGAGGACTTTCAGAGGCTGGCACCACCACAGGAGTGTGGCCTTGCCCAGGTCAGTGGTGGGAGCAGCTGGGAAATGACACCTTGCAGCATCTTTCCACCTAGGACTCTGGGTGCCAGGCGATACAGTTCGTCTGCTCCTGTCTGGATACCTCCACATGAAGTGGCAGGGGACAGGCACCCGCCTCTCCTTGGCACTCACAAGCTCAAACATTTCAAACAAAAAGTCCGACGACTTGGACATCTGTTACTCCCCTTCTAGGCCTTCTGTTTTTTTCTATAGCTACAAGGAATGACCTGTAGAGATGTGATTTCATACTCCAGTGATTACACATACCTGGTCTTCAGAGGGACAGGAGAGAAAATGATCTGTGACAGGGAGTGTCCTTCATGATTTGCAGTCCTCAGCTGCTATCCTAGGACGGTGAATCCCAGACAGAGTCCTCGCTGAGCAGGGTCAAGAGTGTGAGGATGCGAACTGGAGGTGCCTAGGGGGAGCTCCAGGCTCCCTGAGCAGAGAGCGCAGGCATAGAAGTGTGGGGGGTGGGGGGCTGCTGGCGGGAGGAGGTGAGATGAAGGGCGGTGATGAAGGGTGGGAGGCATGGGGACTGTGGTGCAGGATGTACAGTATGTAACATTACCTTCTCTGTGTCCTGATAATCGTAAGGTTATATTGTGGGGTGGGATTTGGTAGTCTGAGAGCTTTAATCAATTGCTGGAATTCTGCTCCAAAATAGGCAAGAAGAATGGCTGCCAGAAGGGAGCAGCATTTGGGCTACATAACAAAAGAATGCTCTGTTTCAGAGAGGTGATTTAGGCACTAGGGCACCTGCCACACGGCCTCCATGAACACTCAGCACCTTAGCCTGAAATGGGCTGCTGAGGGTGTCTCCCTACACTGTGCCAGGAGCTCCCCTGGGGTCTTGCTAACCCCTGAGACCCCAGGGCCTGGACCCCAGGCTTTTTTGCCAAACCAGCCTGACTCCTTGCAGTCCACTGTTAGTTGAGTTTTAGTTCCAACTCATGTTTATTTAGGACCTACCTGGCCTCAGGTCCTATGGTAACATGGGGAGCAGAGAAATGCTGAAGACACAGGCCTTGCCCACTAGGAGCTTGTGGGAACAGACTGTTACTATTGGGTGGTAAGTGGAGTGAAAGGGGGGAGTCAGGGTCACTTGAGAGCCTAAGGCACAGGGGTGTGGGGGAAGCCTTCTGGGAGAGGACAATCCGAGCTGAAAGCTGAAAGGACAAGGTCAAGAGGCAAGAGTGCTCCAGGGGGAGAGCCGCAGGGACCACTCACAAGGTGGGAACCAGCCTGGTGCCTTCCAGGTCCTGGGAATAGCACCAATGACAGGGGTGGGGGCAGGGGGCGGAGCCGGCACTGCAGGCCCATAGGCATCTGTGCCAGCTAAGAGCTTGGGCCTCCCTCCGCAGGGCAGCAGCCTCCCAGAGGAAGCGGGCAGCCAGAGCAGGAGAGCCACAGTCCCCTGGGCAGTATGGGTGGGTTTCAATTTTCAACATGGACCATGTGTTAGGTTTGAAAAAGTAAATTCAGAATTAAAATTTTATGTTAGATAAATGTAAAAAGAATACCTGTCACTTGGGTAATCAATCTAAATTTGACAAAATTTTGTCTAGAGGAGTAGGAGTTGGGGAAAAAAAGGTGAAGGAACACTGCCCCAGGTGATGGGAGCCACTGATGAGCTCTCAGTAGGGCAGTGGCAGGCATGGGCCACACCTGCGCTTTTAGAGCAGAGACCCTGGTGCTGACTGTGTAGGGGTACACGAGAGGAAAGACTGGGCAGAGACGTGAAAGGGACGAGGGATGTGGGCTTGATTCAGGGTGTGTACTCTGGATAGGGAGACAGTTAGGATAGAGGGTGCGCAGGGTGAGGAAGCGGGGAGTCAAGGCTGCCTTCAGGGACCCTTGGCAGGGTGGCTGGCTGGGTGGGGGGCAGAGAGAGGGGCTGGATGGGTAAGGGAGGCTCTGGTACAGGATTGGCCACAGGTCAATTTCACAGTGGCCGTGGGACGGCCAGCTACGGTGAGAATTCCGTGTCCTAATTCTTCCACCTCCCAGCCCAGCTTGACTGCTCGCAGAGAGCAGGGAGCAGGCAGCCTGATCGCCCTCCAGGAGGTATCAGGCGCCCTGGTGGTTGATATTGCTGTTCTCATTGCATAGGGTGCCCTCCCCTTGCTTCTCAGCTCTGCCCCCAGGGCCTGGGTGGCTGGAAGCTGGGGCAAGCTCGGCTCTGGAAGCACATGCTGGGGAAACCAGAGGCTAAATGGGTGGTGACGCTGACCTTGACACCACAGCAGGTACAGGCTCAGAGGGTTGACAGGCCAGAGTGCCCAGAGGCTGACCGAGGCTGACAGAGGGCCCTGCCTGAGGTGCAGGACTGTCTGGAGTGGCCCTGGCATCGGGCCTCTTTCTCTTCCCTTTCCCAGTGGAGCCTTGCTGATTGGGTGCCCATCCTGACCCCGCTCAGCCCGACTCTGCAGTCAGAGATCTGACGGTTCTGGTACCACAGGAAAATCTTTCACAAACAACACATTTGCTCACAATAACTCTCAGGGCTATTTCTGTTTTAATCAGGAGATAGCCCCGTAAGTCAAGGAACAAAGCTCTAATAGCACAATTTCAACACCGAGGAGATTGGGATGGGAATTGTGTAGTGTTTACTTATCTGTGGGCCAGATGTCTGTCTTCTTACGTGAATGGTACAAGTCACTTCTGGGGGCAGAGGGTTAGTTCTGTCAGTGGACATAAGAAATAGCTCAGACTTGGAAAATTCAAACGTTAGCAGGTGAAGGAACAACCTCACACTTCTGTGGCGGGACACACCAGAGAAGGGGAGGAAGCCGATGCTTCAGGTCAGACAGCTCACCTGGCTTCACGATTGGTTCTGAGGGAAGGTCAGTGGCCACCCACCCAAAGAACCGCATTCGGAGGTATGTCAGCAAAGCCCACGGCGGAGCCAGCCTGCCCTGGAAGGTGGGGGCTCCCGTATTGGTGGGCATTGGGCAGAAGCAGCATGAAGTGGTGGCTGTGACCCTGTTCTAGCTAAAAATAAGACCAGTGAAAGGAGGGTCGCAGCTGACCACTGACATAAGGCGCATCAAGAACAACTTTTGTAGGTCTCTATCTGGAGTCCCTGACTAGAGGCGTGAGCATCAGGCCTGGGCTCTGGGGCCATCTAGGCACTCAAATGTTGAGCCCTGGGTGCCCTGGGTGCCCTGGTGCCCTGGTGCCCTGGTGCCCTGGACTCCCTCGGACACTCCATGCCGCCATGATGAATTCTCCTCGCCCCTCTTTGGTGAGATGAGTCTTTCAGATGCGCTGCTCTGGGCAGCCCCAGGTCGGGGATGGAGCTGATCTGGCTGGTGAGGCAGGAAGGGCAGGGCCTGGCCCCAGAGTTACGGTGGGGTGGGAGTGGGGGCGGGGTTGCTGCTGGCCCTGGATGAGACAAGCATCTCCGGTCTGAACAATAGTGTTCCAAGTGAAAATGGACAGCTATCACTGTCTTAAATTGTTTTTCGATGATTAACCTTTTGAAGACCTTGAACCCCACGAATTTTGGAGCAGTGAGCCACCCTTGTTTGTAAGATATTAACAACTTTTCATTCCTCCTTCAGTAATACCTCATAACCTGTTACCAGGTATTAGCTGGCAGCCTTTGTTCCATTTGCACTCTAGGTGAAACTGTCTTGAATCCACCAATTCCAGGCCTGGGTGGCACCAAAACCCTCCCACTTGACTGGGGTGTGATGTTCTTCAGGCTTGTCTGTCTCTTGGGCAGCATCCAAAAAGCACTCACACAGCATTTGCAAGTTCAGTGGCTGCTAGTGGAGCACTAGGGCCAGTGTGAGGACGGTGTCAGGTCCCTCTGGTCCAGCAGCTTTGGGCCCCTCTGGGCTCACCTTCCACTCCTTCCACCCCGCAGAGCAGCCCCTCCTCTGGGCCAACCCTCAGCAAAGGGATTTTGCATTTCTTCTCTTTGAAATGAATTTTGATCCCAATTATAAAGATAATGAAGCTTTTTAAAAAATCTTTTTATAGGTATAATTTGCTTTTAAAATAAAAATCCACTTCAAGTTCATTTTAAGGAATTTCCCAGCAGTCCTTAAACTAAATCCCCACCTAATGGTGCTGTGAAACCTGGGTGCAAGGGTCATGGTGAACCAGGGATGGCGCCCTGATTTTTGTCACCTTTGTGTTTTCCAGTTTCCACCCAGATGTTTGAGATCCTGTAGGCGTGGACGGCGTCCCTGGGAGCAGAGCCGGGCGCACAGGCTGAACGCTGAGAAGAGGCGGCCTGGGACAAGGCTGGTCCTGCCTCCCGGTAATTAGTCGGTAGCATTTGGTGGTGATGAGGGTGGGCACGATTTTCAGTTGGGTCCATCTCACCAGCACGAGCCTCCAGACACTCAGGTCATTGTATGAACTCCCCCAATCCTGCTCACTCAACAGCTACCACGGGATCTGACAGACCTTAGAGTCCACCCCTCTACAGCTTCCATAGTCACTCTGATGCCCAGGAGTGAGCTCACCACCAAGAAGGCCGCTGTCCTGTCCAACCTTCCCATTACTGAGCAGCGCCTGCTGGTGGCAAGTTCTCCCTCATCCCCTTGGCTAGAATCTGTCTCCTGCTGCAGCCACTGGCTTTTCTGGTTCTGGCTTCTGGGGCACTAAGCAAGCAGCCTGATCCTTCTTCCACAGGACAGCCCAACAGATGTTTGGGGACAACTGGAGTGGAAGAGTGCCGGACCTGGAGCCAGAGACAGCCCTGGTTGTAATCTGGGCTGCACAGGGTTATCCCCGTGATCCTGGGCAAGTTAGTTAATCTCTCAGATTCAGTTTGTCCACCTGTAGAATTGGATGGTAATGTCTGCCTCACAGAGTGGTCCTGGAAACAAAAATAAACCATGGATAGAGGTTGCCTGGTGCTGTTTCATCACCAATTCTCTGACATCCGTGGGTGTCCGATGATTCAACTCAGTTCTGGCACCACCCAGAGCCAAAGGGCACACAAGTTCACTACCACAAGTTGAAGGAAATAGCTGCCCACATGATGGCCCTGCTTCAGAGGCCAGCTACAGCAGGGTCCCCAGGCCACCCACACTTCTGACTGACTGGGATGTAGATTTCCACCCTTCTGTTTCCATAATTCACTAGAGAAATCACAGAATTCACCAAAGGCACCATAATTGTGATTACACTCTTATTATGAAGGATCCAAGTCAGCAACAACCAAATGGAAGCAATGCACAGGGCAGGGTCTGGGGCTTGGGGGAGCAGTGCAGAGAGCTTCATGCCCTCTCCTGGTGGGATTGGGCATGTCACCAGCTCAGACCAGCTGTGTGCTCCCCAACTAGGAAGCCTCTGTGTCCAGAGAGTCTTAATGCAGGGTGTGGGGAGGTATGTGTCACCACTGGGTAGAGGGACTTTATTACTAGGCATAATTGCCACTTGGTTGAACTGAATCTCCAGCCCCTACCCCTCCCTTCCTCTATGGTGGGGGTGGGGCTGAGGTTGCAACCCTCTAATCAAATGCTTGGGTTTTGTTGGTGACCAGTCCTTCACTTGAAACTATCTAAGGACCCAGCAAAGTCACCTCACAAGCATAAATTCAGGTTTCATGGAAGGGGCTCATTGTGAATAACTGAAGGTGCTCCCAGTGTCTTTGGGGCATTTTACAAACCGCAAGGGTTTTTGAGGCTCTGTGCCAGAAACTGGGGACAAAGACAAGATGTATTCTCAGGTGTGACCATGTCACACCTATGCCACAAACTTTGGCCTCCTGCTGTTCAGCATCCTGCTCATTCTCTCTCCTGCGGTCCCCAGGTGGACATGGTCCCACTGTCTGTCTGGTCAGAGAATGAGGCATCCTTGGCAGTCTTTTCTGCATGTGCTCTTTTTGTTCCTGTAGCTCAAGATTGAATTATTTTTTAACTAAAACATGTAATTACAGTTATTTAGTGAGCATGTGTTTACAATTGAATCATAAGCCTCTCATTACTCAAGTTCTTAGTGCTATGATGATTCTAGCCTCTCAATGACACATAATAGGAGCAAATGCTTGTAGCACTTGCTATGCATCAGGCGCTATTTCAAGTATGTACTTCATATACATTAACTAATCTGATCCTCACAACAACATGAAGAGGTAGCTAAATAGTTGCAATCCCCATATATATGGAGAGATTGAAGCACAGACAGGTTAGGTGACTTGCCCAAGATCACACAGCTAACAACTGACATAGTTGAAATTTGAACTCACTGTCTTGCTCCAGAGTCCATGCTTTTAACCACTAAGCCACTCTGTACACAACTTTGATCACCTAAGACACATCTGGGGAACAGAAGGAAGAGGCATAAAGGGATACCCCTGGTTCTCAAAGGCAAAGGGCTTAAGCAGGCCCCTGTTGCCAATGTGGGAGTCAGTGCTTCCATTTCCTACCCCACGCCCACTGGAGCACCTCTGGGCAGCCCTCTTGGGCTGAGCTCTAAGAAGTAAAGCCTGGCCAGGAGGCACGGTGGTGTGGGCTCCTGTCTATCAGGCCCAGGACTTTGTTCCTGGTGCTTTAGAGAGTGGAGAGCTAATTCAGAGCCTTCTCAGGCCTATTCCCAGAAAATGCAGCCACTCCAAAGGGAAGCTAAGAAAATCAGCCTTTTCCCGCCCTAGTGGGAAAGATTCAGGCCAGGAAGGCTCTGTACTGGACTGTGCTGGTCAAAACCCTAGGCCCAGAGTAGCTGAGAGTTCAGGTGGTTTTGGAGCTGGTGGGACCTGTAGTCAAAAGGAATGCAGGGACCTCAGGCTCATATCCAATGCACCCATTGTATGTGTGTGTTTGGGGGGGGGTACTTTTGCTACTTTAAAAAGGATTTGAGTCTGTGAAAGTGCCAAGGATAATTAAAAGGGGCAGGGTGCTGTGGGCCACACCTGGGGAAGAATTTGGCCTGCAGTGCTGTCTGCACAGAAGAATCGGGTGGTGACTGTCTGCATTCCCATTATGTTTGACCTTGCAGTCTCTTCTGACTCCCCAAGTGCCAGGGATGAGGCTGGGTGGGAGCATGGTAGAGGTGAACGATTCCTAACTCACCCCACCACATGGAATTGACTTGAACCCACAAGTCAACTGTCAGTAGGTCATTTGTGTTCTTTGCAGATGTTTCCCTTTCAACATTTGGCTTAAGGGAGAGGCATGGCAGGTGGAGGGTGTGTGCGTGCAGAAAGAAGATCTGTTGCTCCAGGAAACCTGCGTCTTCCATGCTTCTGTCTTTTCCACACCGATCTCTCTCTCTGTAGTGTCAGACGTAGAAAGGGCCCAGAGGTCATTCTGTTCTCTTCCTTATTTAGGGATGGACAAAGTGAGATTCAAAGAGGGAAATTACTTGCCCAAGTCCTTGCAGCTAGAGAACGACAGAACTGGGGCAAAGTTGCAGACTCTGACTTCTAGCCCTGAGCTACTTTCACCAGAAACATCCGTAGTGAACTCAGTCACTCTTTCTTCACTTGGCTGAAGAATCTTTAAATGTTAGGAGGTACAACTGCAACCATTCTAGCAACCTGACAAATGTCTCAAAATATTTCTTTAGAGAATGTTTGTTTTTGGCTGCCATTCCTAGTCTCCCTCCTCCCTCCTCCGTCCTCCTTCCCACAGACCTGACGGGTTAGGGTGGTGCTGGTTGGGGGAGATCTGGTGAGGGCTTTCAGAAGGAGATGACTAATTAGTGAAAGAATTAAGATCAGAGGTCATTGTTTGGTAAACTTGCCAAAGTTGGTTTTAGTGGCATTTGGAGCACCCTTGCTGCCCCAGGTCTAGTGTATGGTGGCAGGTGGAGGTTGGACTGGGAGGAGGAGGAAGTGGCACCTGTCACTAGTCTTAGAAACAGGAGGCTTTGTACTATCTTTGGCAGGCTTGCTGGAAATGGCCAACACCTGGAATGGACACTTTCATTACACGTTCCAACTGTTAACATCTAGCCAGCGGTAGATGTTATCAACCCTGGCTGCCCATTAGAATCAGCCAGGGAGCTTGATGTCCAGGTCGCACTCCAGACTAATAACATTTAAATCTTTGATATAAGTATTTTTTTAAAGTTCTCCAGGTGACCACAATGTTAGGAACCACTGCTCTAGGCCAAAGGTTCAGGCCATCAGCTGATTCTTAAGGGACCTTTTCCATGTGCCTTCTCTTGAACTTGCTAGATGCCCTTCCCCAAAAGGTAAAAAGGGAAGGAAGGAAGGAAGGAAGGAAGGAAGGAAGGAAGGAAGGAAGGAAGGAAGGAAGGAAGGAAGAGAGGGAGGGAGGGAGGAAGGAAGGAAGGGAGGAAGGAAGGAAGGAAAAGGAAAGGAAGAAAGAAAGTGACCAAGAGTTGTGGGCTGCCAGGGAAGACCCCCGCTTGTCCCCTTACCTAGCTCACCATCTGAGCCCACCCTGCCCAGAGGAACTGTAAGGTGGGGGGCAGGGTCCTGACGGCTCAGGGACTACTAGCTGTCAGTAACGAGCTGCTGGCTGGAATGAGGACTGAGGCTCGGGCTAGCATGCTCAGCCAAGGGGGCAGAGCATATCAGGACCCGGGAGCCAGGAGCACTCTGAGAAAACAAGAGAGCACTCCACCTCCTTGCAGAAGCGTAACCCTTGGAGGTAAACTGAGGGAGGGGCAGGTTAAGGATGAAAGCCAGGTGTCCTAATCTCATGGAATGCTCTTTGGTTAGTATCTCCCTATTGTTCAATCAAGACACTCACCTTGCTTTGCTGAGAAGGGGATCAGACAACATGGAGAAGGCTAAAGCTCTGTAGTGGCCCCCTGGGTGTGGAAGGGGTGTAGCCCAGATCTGAGGGCCTAGCAGTGCTGACAAAGGGGGACTGGTGTGTGGCCAAAGCCCCAAAGCTGGGAAGTGGAGGTTGGAACTGCATCCTGCTTCTTCTCATGGGCTCCCGTATGGCAGTAGAAGACATTTGTTCATCCATCATTCAGGCATTTAAAAATGCATGCTTGAGTAGAAAAAATGTGTGTTTCCCCCCCTACCCAACTCCCCAGAGGCTGCCCTAGTCCTCAGTCCAGGGGCCAGGCCCAGATATGTGGGACTCTAGGCAACCTGGCACCTGGTGCCCTTTCAGCAGGGTTTATTCTTGTGCTATTTCTCAGTATTGATTTAATTTGATTTTAGAAAAACTTAATTTTTCATTACAGAAAGTTGCAGACCTCTTTTAAACATGGGGTAAGAACCTGATTCTGCACTGAGACACGTTTAATAGAAACCGACTTACTGATCATTCCTGCCCAGAGGCCAGAGCCAGTCAACGACGTGCAGAAAAGCATTGCACAAAGCCTTCCCGCCTTTCAGTGTTCTCGTTCCCTTTTCAGTTTTGTGAATTTATCACCGATTTTTTTAGGAGGCTTCTTAGAGGCTTGGGGTTTTAGATGAAGCACTGATTCCCAGTAAATAGTTTTACTCTGTGTAAGATACGCATCACGGAAATCCCCAAAAAGTCTGCAGGTCGTACTGGCGCTGGGGGAACCGACTACTTCAACCGAGTGGTGGCCAGTGGAGCCTGGAGGGACAGTCAGGGAGGGGTGGTGGTCGCCTGAGCCGGTGCCCTAGTTTCACTCATCCGATGATGCATTAGCGTCCCCTGTGGATCTGCAGCTGTCGGTGTTCTGCCCTCGAACCCACAGCTCCCTTACAGCCTCTTGAAAATAGCCTCATCCCTCTGTGAATCCTACAGAAATCAACCCCTCTGCTGTGTGCCCCGCCTGGGAGCTCCAACCGGTCCGCCCCCTCTTCCCTCCTCCGCAGGGTTTCAGTAGTGGATTGTGAACCCACCAGGACAATGAGTGAGGAGACTGTCCCCGAGGCCGCAGCCCAGCCGCCCCTGCAGGGGCAGCAGTACTTGGACCGCTTCTCTGAGGACGACCCTGAGTACATGCGCCTTCGCAACCGTGCGGCAGACCTGCGGCAAGACTTCAATCTGATGGAGCAGAAGAAACGCGTTACCATGATCCTGCAGAGCCCGGTGAGTGGGGTCTGACCCAGGCTGGGCGGGCGGGGATGGGCGGGGATGGGAGGGCACTGGAGGGGACTGGAGGGGACTGCGCTGATCCACCTGCCGGAACCTGAAAGAGCGCTCTCTCTCACTTGGTCAGAGTCCTAGCAGTTTTAAGCCTGCAGAGGTGTTTGATTCTCTCTCTAGTCTCTGGTGGATGGCAAAACCTGGTTTATGTGCAGGTCGTTTGGCTCAGTGGTGGGTGGAGGTGGGTCTGCGAGGGGAGAGCCTCCCCTCAGTTACCAGTGCCCCTTCTGAGCCTTAGCCCGTGTCTTCTTCCCTCCTCACCAAAAGCTAACAAAGAACAAATTTGTGTAAACCAGGTGCCAGCAGAGGGCGCCACATGGAAGGTGTGGGACTCCCCCTCTGGAATACCAGAAAACCCACTGTTGAAATAAGGCTGACATGTGGGGGTGAAGAGGGCCTGGAAGCCCCAGGAGGTGGGGGGAGTGGAGGGTTCAATGAGTTATGGACAGGAGCCCTGGAAGGGAGAGCCACTCAGGATCACCCCACCAAGGCTCCAGACGAGGTACCTGCCTGGCATGGACACAGAGCTCATCCTTGAGGAGAGGAGAGAATGTGGGCCCAATGGACCATGAAGTAGGAAGGTGCTGCGTGCTCTCTGGCAAAGAGGAGGAAGAGCAATGGAGTCTGAGGGCAATAGAGCTGAGGGGTCCTCAGGAAACAGGGCGCGATCCTAAGGGCTGGGAAGCTCAGGGATGGACCTGGTATCCCCCAGTGCTTGCCAGGATGGCTCTGCCTCAGCCCTCACTGTGCTTTGGAGGAGCCAGGGCATTACATGGGCCGTGTGTGACCCTAGCTGGGAGCACACAGTGAATGCTCAGCCCTTACAGAGGAGCTCTGGAGGACGGGCCTGAGGTCTTGGTGACAGGTGACACTGTGTTGGGGAGCCTGAAGCTGCTAAAAGCATTTGGGGTGATGGAAAAAAAAAACCCAGAGTGTGACTAGGAGGGATGGCAGGTGTGGGAGAAGAAGTGGCAGAGTTAGTACCAACCCAAGTATCAGGCCTGAAAAGATGGGACTCTGTTCTCAGGCAGGTGATGGGGATGGGAGCTCCGGCAACTTCTCTCTTTTATAGATTCACCAACACCTAAGCAGCTTGCTGTTTCTTCCCGAGTGTTCTCTACTGCCACCTGGTGGACAGGCATGCTTGATTCATAGACTGGTGGTCTGAAAAGCCAGGCTTGGGGTAGTGGGACATCAGAAGTGGAGGAGACCTGGAAGGTCATCAAATCCTTCTGAAACTGAGGAAACTGAGGCCCAGAAAAGCCATAGACATGCCTAATGGACCGGGGAGATGGCGCACCTTTTCATTCATTTCTGCTTTTTAAAATGTCTCAATTACTAAAGTGAAGCTTTTGTGTTTGATGGGGAGGGGCATTGACCATCACTTTGACACAGGAAAGACTGGAATCCAGAGTACTGCCCACAGGGCAAAGGGAGCAGGATCCATTCCCAGCATCTCCTTGTTGTTTTCCCAATAACAGTTTGGGAAGGCTCCTAAAATCCCAGTGGAATTGCCCAGCATCCTCTGGGGCCCAGGGATCCCAAGTGGAGCCCCGGCCTAGCCGCCCTGGAGTGAGGTGGGCACTTGCAAGAGGGGCCCTGAGTCTCCTGCCTGAGATGCACTGAGGGGACTAGGGGCTCTGTGCCTCCTTTTAGTCTTTCAGGGAGGAGCTGGAAGGCCTCATCCAGGAGCAGATGAAGAAGGGGAACAATTCCTCCAACATCTGGGCTCTGCGGCAGATCGCGGACTTCATGGCCAGCACCTCCCACGCAGTCTTCCCGACATCTTCCATGAGTACGTGGGGAGCTGGGGAGCTGCCAGGAGCAGAGGGTGGGGGAAGTGGGGTGGGGAAGAGAAGAAGGAGCAGCAAGAAGCAGCTTGGTTGCCTGGCTACGGGGTGAGTGCTGCAGTTGCATTAGTAGACCTGGGGGAGCGGAGCAGCCACCAGAGAGGTACCTGGCTCTGCTTCAATGCTGCTGCGATTTAAAGACCCACGGAGAATGATCGGTGTTGCCCAGAAATAGGAGGGGCAGGGGTTGTGGTGACTCAGAGGAGAAGCAGGTTCTGGTTATGCTGGGGAGGGGCAGGATAACATAATGTCACTGCTCTGAGAGGCAGAGCAGCCTGTAAGGGAACCTCCCTCCACCGCACCTCATCAGTGGATTCGCGTGAAGGGAAGAGCTTTGCAGCTCAAGGTTCATAATAACATGGCCTTTACTTGAAGGCCCAGGAGTGGAGAATGGGGAGTGAGGATTCTGCTCCTCGATAACTTTAGCTATGGGTACAGAGCTGAAGAGAAATCTTTCTGCACTAGCCACATCCCTCACTCAGGTTGGTCTTCCCTTGTCCCCTGGAGCCACTCCCTTGGAGATGGAGTGAAGGGATGGGAGGAGGCTGCTGAGCCAGTGTCTCCAGGCCCCAACAGAAAGGTCCACCTGGCTCTGTGGACCAGGGCCGACGGCAGCCAGGCTGGGCATGAACCCACCTTCCTGGGCTTTGAAACAATGCCTACAACCTTTAAGAAACAAACATCAGAAATACTTCCCCTCAGCAAGATGAATACAGGATTATGGTGGAAAGTTAAGAAAATATTCAAGAAAGGAAAATTGCTGTACTGTGTTCTTACAACCAAGAAACTACTATTATCAATATTTTGATATATATCCTTTCAGCTTTTTCCTGTTAACATATACAGATTATGTAAACAAAGATGGAATCACATTATTCATACACATTTAATATCTTAACACATCTTGACTAATTTTCACATAAATTATGGTTCTATAATATAATTTCCAGTGGATGTATGTTATGGCTAAATATGCCATAGTTTAATCAATTTCTGATTTTTTTGACATTTAGGTTGTTTCCAGCTTCTTGCTATTATGGGCAACAATGCAAAAAACAACCTTGTAAACAAACCTGATTACATCAATGACCATTTCTTAAGATAAATTACTAGAAGTAGAATTGCTAGATCGAAGTATATGTGTGCTTTGTAGAGTTTAATGCCAAATGCCAGATTGCCCTGGAGGAAGACAGGACCAGCTTACATCCCCAGCAGCAGTGCAGGAGAGTGCCACTCACTCCAGCCCGACCCGCATTGTGTATTACCACTCGCTTCATTCTCGTGATTTGATAGGTGGTGAAAAGTACTTTCTGTTTTAATGTGCAGTTACTAATGAGGTTGGATATATTTTCATATACATATTGGACATGATTTTCCTTTTGTGGTAAATTGCCTCTCACATCCTTTGCCAATTTTCCTACTTGTGTATTTTTTTCTTATTGATTTTCAAATCTTTATAAAGTAAAACTATTTCTCTATTATTTGTCAAATATATTACAGTTTTTTTCCAGTGTTGTGCTTGTCTTTTAATTTTGTTAATGATGTTTTTGTCTGGTTGAATGCTTTAATTTCCATGTAGTTGAATCACTGTTATTTTCTTTTGCTTTCTGCTTTTGATTGCCTGTGTAGAAACAACTTCCCCGTGGTTGGTTTATCATCTGATAAAATACCCTTAATTATTCATTTGCAAATTTTTTCAACTATTTGTACAAGTTGTTTTTTTAAAATAATTTCAGAAGTATTTTGTCAAGTCTCTGCTTCACCTCAAAAAATTCCTCTTGGAATTTTGATTGGGATTACATTAAATGGATAGATGAAATTGGTGGAGAAGTTTTAAATTTACAATTTTATATTAGAACATAAGCTCCTTTCTCCTTTCAGGGGAAAAGGTATATTTGTATGTTTTGTTCCCTGCTACACCCTAGAATAGTGTTCTGGACTTAGAAAAGTGTCTGGGACATAGTAGGTGCTTAAAAATATTTGCATGAATGAATATTAAATCTTTTCAGAAATGATGTATGTCTCCTATTTATTTAATTTTTCTTTAATGTCCATCAGAAAAGTTTATGATGGACATTACTATATAATCCCTACTAATTTCTTGTTAAATTTATCCTGAAATTTTTATGTAACTTTGTTATTTTAAATGATTCTTTTTCCATTTAACTTTCTGGTTTTTGCTGTAATTGGGGAACTCATTGGGTATATATGTTTAAACTAGCCCCTTACCAAACTCTTAAATTCTAATATCTTCTCATGTAATTCTTTTGATTCTAGTATGTGGAAAAATCACATAATTTGCAAATAATGGTCATTTTGCGTCCCTCATTCCAACATCTACTCTTTGGTTTATCTTTTTAGTTTTTTCATTGCATCTGTTAGAACTCTTGGAGCAATCTTTAATAACAGGTTAGAGATTAATCATCCTGACCTTGTTTTTGGGTTTAATGGAAATTCTTTCAGCATAAGAGCTCAGGTTAGTTGCTCTTTATCCCATTGAGGAGGTAGCTTTTTATTTTAGCTTGATAGGAGTTTTTCTTAGCAATGGATGTTGAGCTGTATAAAATGCATTTCAAGTATTTATTACATTTTCTTTCCTTGGACTATTGATGAGATGAATTATATTAATAGATTTCTGAATACTGAACTTTTTTCATCCCTGAAATAAATCATCCCTGGTCTTGAGGCATTCTTTTAAAAATAATCTTCTGTGCCCTAATGAAGTTTAAATAAGATAGGAAGTCTCTGTTTTTGAACATTTATTATTACTTAGAAAGCCACCTAGATCTGGAATTTTTTTAAAATATATTTTATTGATTATGCTATTACTGTTGTCCCATTACCCACCCTTATTCCCCTCCACCCTGCACACCCTCTCCCACCCACATTGCCCCCCATTTAGTTCATGTCCATATGTCATAAGTTCTTTAGCTTCTACATTTCCCATAGTATTCTTGCCCTCCCCCTGTCTATTTTCTACCTACCATCTACGCTACTTATTCTCTGTACCTTTTCCCCCTCCCTCCTCCTCCCACTCCCTTGTTGCTAACCCTGTCCATGTGATCTCCATTTCTGTGGTTCTGTTCCTATTCTAGTTGTTTGCTTAGTTTGTTTTTCTTTTTGTTTTAGGTGTGGTTGTTACTAATTGCGAGTTTGCTGTCATTTTACTATACATGTTCTTTTTTATCTTCTTTTCTTAGATAAATCCCTTTAACATTTCATATAATAAGGGCTTGGTGATGATGAACTCCTTTAACTTGACCTTATCTGAGAAGCACTTTATCTGCCCTTCCATTCTAAATGAAAGCTTTGCTGGATAGAGCAATCTTGAATGTAGGTCCTTGCCTTTCATGACTTGGAATACTTCTTTCCAGCCCCTTCTTGCCTGCAAGGTCTGTTTTGAGAAATCAGCTGACAGTCTGATGGGAACTCCCTGTATCTCTTGCTGCTTCTAGGATTCTCTCCTTCATTTTTACCTTGGGTAATGTAATTATGATGTGCCTTGGTGTGTTCCTCCTTGGGTCCAACTTCTTTGGGACTCTCTGAGCTTCCTGGACTTCCTGGAAGTCTATTTCCTTTGCCAGAATGGGGAAGTTCTCCTTTATTATTTGTTCAAATAAGTTTTCCACTTGTTGCTCTTCCTCTTCTCCTTCTGGTACCCCTATGATTCAGATGTTAGAACATTTAAAGATGTCCTGGAGGTTCCTAAGCCTCTCCTCATTTTTTTTGAATTCTTGTTTCTTCATTCTTTTCTGTTTGGTTGTTTCTTTCCTCCTTCTGGTCCACTCCATTGATTTGAGTCCCAGTTTTCTTCCCATAACTATTGGTTCCCTGTGCATTTTCCTTCATTTCACTTAGTATAGCCTTCACTTTTTCATCTAGTTTGCGACCAAACTCAATTAATTATGTAAGCATCCTGATCACCAGTGCTTTGAACTGTGCATCTGATAGGTTGGCTATCTCTTGGTCACTTAGTTTTATTTACTATGGAGCTTTGATCTGTTCTTTCATTTGGGTCATTTTTTTTTGTCTTGTCCTTCCTGTTATGTATGAGGGGCAGAACCTTAGCTGTTCACAAGGGCAAGGCAACCCTGTTGCTGGGTTGTGACGCTGTATGTGGGGGCGGGGTCCGAGAGGGAACAATGGCACTTGCTCCACTCTCTGTGGGACTTCAGTCCCTTCCGCCACTTCCTCCAAGCAAAATGGGCCTTTCTGGTGCTAATTCCCATGTGGGTGGGCTTATGTACATTCTAGGACCCCATGGGTCTCTTCAACGAACTCTCCTGTGAGGCTGGGAGTCTCTCCCTGTGCCTCAACCCCCACAGGTGTTTTCAATCAGTGCCCCAGGCTCTATTTCCTGGTGCTGGGACCCTGGGTTGCGCACAGTGCCTTGCTTCACAATTGCTGCCTCGCTGGGCCTGCCAGTTTCCACCCTGTGCCTGGGGTCTGCCAGCTGCCGCCTGCACACCCAGGGCCCACCCACTGCGGTCTTGCATGCCCGGGATGCCTTACGTGCCCAGTCCCACCACTCTGCCTGCCTGCCCAACTCCACTCCTCCTACCGGTCTGGATGAACATGTGTACTTTAACTCCTTGGTTGTCCGACTTCCATACACTTCAGTTTTCTGTCAGTTGTGGTTGTTATTCTGTTTCTAAATTGTTGTTGTCCCTATCTTGGTTGTGCGACTATCTATGCCTCCATCTTGGCCGAAAGCCCTAGATCTGGAATATTTTTGATAACCATTTTTTTTCTCAGTGTCATCTAGGATTTTTAAACACCCTATTTTACTGGTTCCATATTTTTCTGGTTATATATTTTGTATAAAATGATCCATTTTGTGGAGCTTTTCAACATTATTGAGTGATTTACAACATTACAATGATTTTATCATTTAAACTTCCTGCTGTGAGTGAGATGGCCTCTCTCCCAGTCTCGAGCCTGGGCTCCGCAACCCACCTTCTCTTTATTGGCCAATCCGAACGTGCGTTTATGTGGGATCTTCTCAGAAAGGCAATTCTGGATTGCATATTGGCTCTACTAACAGTCTTGTTCCCAAGTTATTGCTTTTGTTTTTATACTCATTAATTCTTTTTCATAGCATTGTTTATTTTGTTCATACTTTTTTTAGAGAAGAATAAATGGATGATTTCTTTTCATATTTAATTCAGTAACAAAGATGTTTATGACCATACATTTTTTTCTCTAAGTATATTTGGTCTTATTCCATGAATTTTGACACATTGTATTTCCTTTCTTGCTAGCTTCTAAGTGGGCGACTGCTATTTTAATTTTATCTCTATTATAAAACCTATCTGGGAGCAAATTTTCTCATTTTCAAGTGGTTGAATTTTCATTCTTTTAAAGATTTGTTAACAATGTCTAATTTTATTGCCTTCTGTTTAGAAAATGTGGCCTATTCAATGTCTGTGTTGGGGATTTATTGAGATTTTCTTTGTAGACTAATAATATCATTTAAAAATGATATATGGGCACAGACTCCATCTCTAAAGCATAGTTTTAAATGAAAGTTGTGTTAAGTCTTCCACTGTACTTGAATTTTGTTCATTTGTATTTGTTTTTCTGATAGCTTTTGCTTTGGATATCTTGGTGAAATATTATCACAAGCCTAAGCATTTTTTATATCTGTAGCTTCATTTAAGATTAAACCTTTCCAGAGGCGTCCAACTTTTTGGCATCTCTGGGCCACACTGGAAAAAGAAGAGTTGTCTTGGGCCACACATTAAATACATTGCAACACATAATCACAAAAAAATCTTATAATGTTTAAGTAAATTTACGATTTTGTGTTGGGCCACACTCACAGCCATCCTGGGCCGCAGGTTGGACCCCACTGTGTCCCTGTAAAGTGACCTACAAAACGGTTCTCTTTCCAAAGGAATATTGTTCCCCAAATTCTGCTCTGAGAATAATACTGTGACCTCTGTTTACTTTTTGTTTATATTTGCCTGGCACACTTTTGATGATTCTTTGATTCTAACTAATTTTATGTCATTTTATTTTAGTGTTTGTTTTTTTGTAAGTCTCCTATAGCATTGTCTTCTAGCATCTGTTGCTGTAGTAGAAGAATCTGAAACCATTTTTTGTTCTTTTGTAGGTGATAAAAATTATTTTCTAAATGTTTGTGGATTTTCCCTCCTTATTCTTGTATTTCAGAAACATTGCCAGGGAGTGTATAATGGTAGGCTTCGTCTTTTCATGGACTCCCTGCCCCCACACTCTGCAGAATGCAGTAAATCTTTATAATTTATATACATAGATCTTTTTTCAGTCCAGAAGTCTTTTTCTATTAGATCAATATTGATTATCTGTGTGCTGGCTCTCTGGTATTTGTCTCCCATATCTATCATGTTCTCTTTTATTGATTTCACGTCTCTATCTTTATACTCTTCCATTTGCGAGAGAAACCGGGCTGGCCAGCATTCCCGTTGCCTCGCCGACCAGCATTTGTCAGGAAGACAGTTGGATGACTGGAAATCTGATCAGTGCGCATCCAGGGTGTCTGACTCAGGGAATGTACAGAGGGGAAGTCAAAATGCCATGAATTCAAGCCCAGAGAGGTTGTTCTTTGTCCATCTCCATTAGCTTTGGATTTTTTTTTTCAATAGTATGTCCTTTAGCCTTAACTTTCAGGGGATCTGGTGGGTTTTTATCTTTTTCTGTGTTTTCTTAAGTAATTTGAATAAATGGTTCACTTAGATCTGAGTCATAGACCTGAGTTTTGGGGCTGGTCGGAATAAGCATTCTTTTTGTTAAGACCCTGAGAGCAGAGCACAGAGCCTCCCCTGGAGCCTTCAGTTCCCTTCTCTGGCCCCGAGGACAGGCCTGTGGTAGAGTAATCCTCACAGCGGTGGGAGAGGAGGCTCTGATACGGGACACGAGGATGTGATGGGGTGTTTTTAGACCTCTTCTGACCTCCTGGGCATCACTGGGACTCCATTGAGAAAGATTTAAAAAACTCTGAATCTGAAGACCCTCCCCAAAATGCTGCCCACCTCCCCTTGCCTGGCTTTGGCTGGGGGCCTTTTGCTTTCCATACGCTTCCCTTCCTGCCACCAAGGGTGAAGCATATAGGCGGTTTCTTGTCAGGGTGATGCACGGAGAAGGGGAAGGGCTCCCAGACTGGTCCCTTTGAATTAGAAATTGTTGAGTTTGCAGTTCTGTTATTACTCTTCTTGCTGGCTAAGCCGGGTCTTTGGACGGCTTCTGTCCCTGTCAGCACATTTTCTGGACCCATGCCCAGGAGGTGTGCCACCCTGGTAGGTACAGCCCTTCGGGTGGGCTGTGCTGCCATGGGTGTTTGAGGCTTGCTTGGCTTGCTTTACGTTGGGCCAACAGCACCCACTCCACTCTCATCTTCACACACCATCTCATTATTTCAACTAATGGCCAACCTGGTCCAGGATATACATCACATTGTATAGTGGTGAGGTTTATAGAGAAGGCAGAAGTTCCTAAAGAACATTTAATCCATTAAAGTTTTTAATAGGATGCTAGGAGAGGCAGCATCAGGAGGCTCCCAGCCAGATGTCATTTTAAGCCAGAACACTTTCCTGTTGATTCTCCTGCTGGTTCCTAGATGCTGACAAACTGAGTGCTGGGGCTCAGATGCCCACTGCTGCCTCCTCCAGGCCTGCAGGCCGAGTCGTCATGGCTCAGGGGGCAGACTGGTTGTCAACTCCTAGACCCTTTGGGTGCCCCGAGGACAGGACTTTCAAATACTCTGGGTTCATTTCCAAATCCCTCCCACAGCCCCCAAAATTCCCAAGAGAAACTATAATGGACCAAGAGACTCACATCCAGAGGGGAGCAGATGAGGCTTGCTGAGGCTGGGAGCCCTCCAGCCAAGCACAGCCACACTGACTTCTGGAAGTTTATGACTTGTCAGCAAAAGTTGAAGAATTTATTTCCCATCCAACTTGGCATTCCAGCTGCCTGGTTTCCAAATCAGAAAAAAAGTCCAATCACATGGTATAGTTAAAATAGTACAGTAATAGCAGATCTGATGATTAGTAATTCTTCATGAAAACTAACTGATGAAATATACCCACATTTGCACTTAGAAACTTACTCTTGCTTTCATTTGGCATCTATCTGTAGGATTTATGGTAAGCTTGGCCTTCTGAGAACCCTTCATTCTGTGGTCTTAAGCCTTGTCATGATTTTTTGAGCAAAAACAATGTCATTCTTATCTAAACAAGCAGAGGAATTTTGAATTTTCTCCCCGTGGGTAAAGGTGAAAGAATGTTGTATTTCCTACCTGTGGAAGTCTCTCCTGTAGTTGTCATACCAGTGAGAATTTGGAGACGACTAGGGCAAGGGAGGGGGTGCATATGGGGGTCCCTGATCTTGAGTGCTGCCCTGTCCCCCTGCAGACTTCTCCATGATGACACCCATCAACGACCTCCACACAGCCGACTCCTTGAACCTGGCCAAGGGGGAGCGGCTCATGCGGTGCAAGATCAGCAGTGTCTACCGGCTCCTGGACCTCTACGGCTGGGCCCAGCTGAGCGACACCTACGTCACGGTGAGGAGAGTGTCTTGGAGTGGGGTGGGGACCCCACAGAATCTGAAGAGAAAACTCCTGACTATTGCCAGGGTCATGGCACTGCTGGTGGCCTTTGGCCAAGGTTTCTAACCACTGCAGTCACCTGAAATAACCTGACCAGTAGACATTTCTCTGGATGGGGAGCTGGGAACTCCTGGATCCTGTTTCTATGGCTGCCCTTGACCATCAAGAGATTCTTCTTATAGCTCCATTTCCCTAGTTCCAAGTAAAGGCCAAGTTCCCTTTACCTCTCATGGGTTGGGGTGGGGGCGGAGGAGATAAAGGTTCTTGAGAGGAAGATTTGGGTGTAGTGGACCCAGGGGAAGAGGGGATTCAAGCAGAATGTCCTTGGAAATGACCCCCTCTCCTACCACTGAGAACGTGTGTCTTTCTCCCAGTTGAGAGTCAGCAAGGAGCAAGACCACTTCCTGATTAGCCCTAAGGGAGTTTCTTGCAGCGAGGTCACAGCATCCAGCCTGGTGAGTACAGTCCGGTGTCTCGCTGCTCATTCCTTGTCGAAATGCCAGTATCCCCTATGCTCCTACAGTGACAGAGTACCTCCAGGTTATCCACTGCTGTCCTGCCCCTTGTGGAGCTTACATTCTGATGGAACAAGAAGACACATGGGCACCAAACCAAACATAGTGCCCAGAGCACAATGCCACCACAAGCCCAAACGTGAGGTGCAGGCAGCGTGCTCAGTAGGAGGGAGAGGAGATGGGCCTGATCCTCTGAGCCGGGGATTGTACCTCAAAGACTGGGAGCGGGGAGGACTGTCTGGATGGGAGATACATTAGAACAGCAGCCAATGCTTTGTCCCAAAGCAATGCAAGACATGTCTAGTGCCATTAGTGAGAGTTTCTGGGACCCCTTTCAGTTCTCTTGCTTCCTTTAGGTATGGTAGGGAGAAACTTCCAGAAGTTGGTTTCAATCAAGAAATATTTCTGGGTGTAAGGAGGAGAGCAGTAGAAAGGACTATATTAGAAGCAGAAGAGCCCCAGTGTTTCTTAGATGCACGGGCATCAGCTCCTGTACCAACGGTTGGACCTGGGAGAGGAGGTGCCACCTTGGGGCCTCCGCCAGGCTTGAGACACACTCAGATGTTGAGTCCGGGACTCAGGTTAAGGATCAGGCCACTTTACAGGCAGGAGAGGATGCTGGTGCCCAGTGAGGGTAAGTGACTTGCCCAGGGCCACCCAAGGGGGTCATGGAAGAGTCAGACAAGGACACCAGACACAAGGACATCACAGGCTCTGTCCTTCAGGCATGCATGGTGGGGCAGGAGGGTGAGGGGAGGCAATCAGTGATTAAACTGAAACTGAAGGGTGCTGTGATGGAGACGAAGGAAGCCTGGGGAGCCTAGGGAAGGGGCACCGGGCCCACTGGGTGCTGTAGGAGGCGCAAAGGAAGCACTTCTAGGTTGAAATGGTGATGAAGGAATGGAGCCCCCAGGAGCTCACTGGATAAGCAGACTTAGACCAGAGCAGCAGGCAAAGGCTGAGCAGAGGTGACCATATCCCCAGCAGGAGGGCAGCATGCATCAAATGCATGCCAGGTCCTGGTGCACCTGGGGAGACCGGTGAGGTGCTGAGTCTGGCTCCCATAGTGTGTCTGGAGGTGAGGCTGGGAAGGTAATAGGGACGGGATGCTAAAGGGCATTGTGGGCCTATTATGGAGATTTGTTCTGCTGGACACGCAAAACCTCTGAAGCACTGTCAGCAGGCAAGCGATGCAATCTGGTTTCCATTGTAGAGAGTGCCCTCTGACAACTGTGTGGAGGCAACTGACGTCACGCCCCTGGTTGGGGCAACCACAGTCAGCCAGGTGGAAATTCTGGGCTGGCAGCCTTAGTGCACCTGGAGGTCTTTTGGGTTGGGGGTGTGGGACTGAGTTTGAGGAACTGGTGGGATGTTCAGGAAGGAAGTCAGTTGGCATTTGGTTGTCCTAGGTTCCGAAGAGATACGACTTAGAGATACAGGTCTGAGGGTCAAGGGTATGAGGTGGTTGGGGTGTGTGTGCTTATGCACTGTACAAGAGAGCCTGGCTGGTAGGCTGTGTGTGTGAAAACCAACCTGTGCTAAGCGTGTTCTGGTGCTGGGCTTGTTTTTCAGATTTGCTCTATGGAAGCATCTCCACACCCAGCCCCATGCCACTGTGCTGTCCTCAAGAGGGGACTGTTTTCATTTGGACAAAAAGGCACTATATGGGACAGCGGCTGTAGAAAATCTTAAGTGACAACAGATCACACATCCAAGGCTGAGATGAGGATTGCGTGAGATGGGGGAGGGGCCATCCCAGAGAGGAAACTCTGATTAGGCCACACGTCTGAGGGAGTGGGGACACTGGGCTAAAGGGAAAGCAGGGGTCAGCCCTGGAACACAGGTTTAAGGTCCCTGAGGTGGGAGAGTTGCTGCCATATCCAGGGGTCAGCCACTTTGAAGTCATGTTCATTCTGTAAAATTCACTTACAAAAGAACTTTGTAAGAAGGGATTTGATGCTTCCCCTTAAGCAAGCGATGTCAGTAGCACGCCCCTTCCTTTGGTGCCATCTTGCCCGCTGGGCCTCTGGTGTCGGGGTGGAGGGCAGCGGTGCTGCGTTCAGAGTGTCGTGGTGGTACGGTGTTAAGGGTCAAAGCTGTCGTGATTTTTAGAAACTAAAATGTAGCTTGTTAATAATGCCAGGGAATACCTGTTGTTAATGAGTAAGGTTAACTACCAGTGGCAGGTCGATTGCACCCTGGAGACCAGGGGGCATGTTAGGAAGACACTCATTTCAGGATTTGGGTTGTGTTGGGTGATTTGGGGTGTGTTCTGAGAAGGAGGTGCTACCTTGGCCAGTACACTGTCAGATTCTTAAGGTGGGGGAGGGGCAGGGTCAGTGAGGGGAGTGGAGCGGGGCTGGAGCAGCTGTCGGTAGAGAAGCTCCAGGGTCTCCTGTGGGCCAGGAGTGATGTGCTGGTCATTTCTGTGCTTGCGCAGTGCTGTTCTTGTCTGTGCTTAGAGATGGTTAAGGTGCCGTATTTTGTCTTGCTGTGTCACAGTCAAATGTGACCTTCTCTGTGGTGACTCAGGGGACACCACAGCCTCACTGTGGGCCAAGCCAGCCAGAGCTGTCAGCAATTGTGCATATGTACACACTCACCCACTCACATACACACTCACACATGAGTGTGTGAGTTTTAGCCATCATAGCTACGAGCTCCTTGGAGTCAAAAGCATGTTATAAAGCCAGTGAATACTTTCTACTTGTCCTTTAAAACCTAGCTTTTGGATCATTGGTAAACAGGTGTCTTATCAGGATTAAAGACTCCTCCCATCTGCTTTTAGAGAATTCTATGAATGGCTCTGTTCCAGCACCTTGCTACTCAGAGTGTGGTCTGTAGACCAGCAGCCTGGGTGTCCCTTAGGATCTTGTTAGAAATGCAGGCTCTCGGGCCCACTCTGGCCTACTGAATCAGCATCTGCATTTGGTGGGATCTCCAGGTGGTTCTGATGTACACTAAAGTTTGAGAAACTCTGCTGCAGCATTTTCATGCTGAATTTAACCCCCTGTATCCCCCCTTAGCCCGAGCACTCACTGAGTCTGGGTCTCTTTCTCCCCCGACCCTAAGCACAGCCATCGCTGGGTGGGATGAAGGACTGAATGCCAGTAGGTAGCCATGTGCTGGCCCACCTCGGGGCAGGGGACTTAGTGTCCAGTGGCCATAAGTCTCTCTTCTTCCCCGGCCCAGATCAAGGTGAATATCCTGGGAGAGGTGGTGGAAAAGGGCAGCAGCTGCTTCCCAGTGGACACCACGGGCTTCTTTCTGCACTCAGCCATCTACGCAGCCAGGCCTGACGTGCGCTGCATCATCCACCTGCACACACCAGCCACGGCAGCGGTGAGTGTCGGCCGCTCGGCCAGCGAGTCCCCGCCCGAGCCCAACAGCAGCCCCACATTATTGCTTCTCTGAGGTTCTCCCTGAGCAAAGATATAAAACTTCCAAGCCAGCGACAGTCTCATCATTTAAACCGTTCTGGAAAGATTTCCTGGAACTCATGCTAAAGTGAGGAGAAGGAGTGCCCAATGTGGGGACTCTAACCATCTCCACTTCCCTCACTGCAGAAGCCTTGGTTTGGGCAGAGAAGGTAGAGAAGAGGGACGTCTGTCCCACTATGTCCCCCATCCTGTCACATACACCAACTGGCACCACTTACCCGGGTGATGGCCCCTCCTCAGTTTCTCTACTCAGGCAGGGCCTGTTGGGCCAAGGGCTGGTGCCATCCCCTCCTTCCCCAGCCCAGGCTCTGGTGAGGAGAGATCTGGATAGATGTCGGGAACCTGGACTTGCCCACTTCTCAGAGCCCAGGTGGGCTGAGACCTGGGGATAGGGGCAAGGAAATCTGGGAGAGAGTAGAATAAAGCCCCTTCCTGCCCAAGGAGCAGGTTGTCCCCTCATGGTCTCTGGCAATTTCTCTACATATACCAAAGACACTACAACGTTAATTGGAAAGACAGCAGACAACCAGTTCTGGTCGTCTCCACCTTACCCCATCATACCCAACCCCCAGGCCACACGCTTACGGGGCAGAACAGACTTGTCACTGGCCTGTGGTTTCCTCAGCAAAGCACATGCATTATGAGCACTGAGACCTCACAGAATTTGGACCCAGAGTGGATGATGCCTTTGTGCCAAGTGTGCAGAGCTTGGGCTTACTCACGGGGCGAAATGAGTGAAGGAGGCCAAGAGCTCTTCTAAAATTCTCCTTGCTTTTAATAAAAGGCAGAGCATGGGCCACGAACGTTACACTAGGTACCCTCATTGATTGCTTCATTGCTGGTAAAATGGGGTTTCACAACGGGCCTCCCTGGTCAAGTGAGGAGTCATGGCTGTTTCTGCACTGACCTCAAGGCTGAAGGCCTCCACCAGCCCACCCAGGGGACCCCAGGCCCTGCTCTACCCCAGCCCGCTGCCAACTCCACTGCCCCCACCTCTTCCCAGAGTCCCAGGGGAAGAGCACAGCAGGGGGCTGGCAGCAGAAACAGCTCTCTGCAGTGCATTCTTTGCACCAATTTTAGAAGGCGATATATGGGCACAGCTGCTGTGAAAACTGTGATAGAAGGACAGTGGTGGAAGTAGCCCGAAAGCAAGACCCCAGCCAGGTGGAAGAGAGTCAAGGGGGAGTGCCCACCTTGGGGCAGGGGACTTAGTGTCCAGTGGCCATGTGCTTGGTCCCCACACTCCGCCCCAGAGTAGAACTTGACCGTGCCACTCTGAGGAAAGGAGCTGGGAGCTGCAGGTGCTAACCATTCTGCCGTCTCACTGAAGGTGTCAGCCATGAAGTGGGGCCTCCTGCCTGTCTCCCACAATGCCCTGCTGGTGGGGGACATGGCCTACTATGACTTCAATGGCGAAATGGAGCAGGAAGCAGATCGGATCAACCTGCAGAAGTGCCTTGGACCCACCTGCAAGGTTTGGCTCAGCTGTTCTGGGAAGATGTGTTGGGGAGGGATTATCAAAAGCTGACATCACAAGTGACACGTGCTGATGTTTAGAAATTGTGAATAAAAACAATGAAATAAAATTCTCTATCACACTATCTTGAGATGCTGGTATATACCCCCAAATATATTCACATGCATTTATAAAACTAGGATCATAAAATATATTCTCCTTTTTTCCCTTAGCAATATATAGTAAATACCTTTGAATGTTATGAAATATTTTCTGCATCACTATTTTAAATGATTAAATTTTATCTCATTGCATGAGTGGCTGTGCCACAATCGGGGCCTTTTTTCCCAATTTTTTTCTTGATATAAACAGCACTGTGATGCAAATCCTTTCACCTAAATCTCTGTGTATGCTTGAGATGATTTCCTTAGGGTTCATTTCTATGGACACACATTTTAAAATTCTTATGTCTTGTGGCCAAATTGTTCTTCCCGCCCCACAACATCCAGTAAATGGGAATGCTGTTTCTCTGTGGCCTCCCCGTACTTGAGTGTTATCACTTTTTTTCCTAACTTGACAGAGAAAAACTGAATCTCATTATCGATTACTTAAAGTCTAAAGTCTTATTTTACAACAGTGCATAATTGGCATGGCCAGCTTAACACAGGAGGTTTAGGAGCCAAACCTGGGTTGGTGGACGCCTGACCCTGTCCTCGAGAGGCACGCACTGTGGTTTCCGTCTGGGAGTCCCTGTCTTCCTGTCTCTGAGTGGAGGAGAAGCCCACCCTTCTCTCCCAACTTTCTCTGAAGCCTCATGAGCAGTGCCCAGGAAGGAATGAGATGTTCACCTCTGTGAACTGTTACAAGAATTTGAAAGACAGGGCATTTGTTTTCTGGGAAGTCTCTTGTGGGACAGAGTCACTGTCTCTTTCCATGTCTCTGGCACTTCAGAGGGAAATCCGGCTGTTTGGGGCCGAGGTGTGGTGATTAGGCCTCAGCCCAGGTCTGCAGGGAAAGGTGAGATACGTGAACCCACGTCCAAGCTCCCACATGGGCTCCAGCCAGTTTCAGAGAGTTCTGAGGACACAGGAGTTGTTGGCATCTGGACCCTGGGGAGTCAAGCCCTTGGGATAACTTCTTTTCGGGTGTTCCCTCCTTTTATCTGCTGTCCCCTGGATGAGCCAGAAACATTGCACCAACAGAGAGATGACCTGGGTTCTAGTTCCCATTCTGTCCCTAAATAGTGGGGAACTCTTAATTTCTTAAGGTTTCGATTTCCTCTAGTGTAAAACCAGTGAGTTAGATTAGCAGGTCACTGTGACCTATTTCACAGAACTATTGGACCTTACAGCTGCCAGGACCTCACTGAGTGTATGCAGAGGAAAGCCGATACCCAGAGAGGTCACCTGACTTGCCATCAGGGACACAGCCCCTCCCCCCGCCTTTCTACAGAGTCACCTTTTAGAGAGCCACCCCCTTGGGTTTTGACTTCCAGGATGACTAACTCACAAGGGCAAGAGGTTGCTTTTGAGGTTGGATACTCATACTGGACACCAAATAATTTCATTTACTTTAACACAAATACTAGTTTTTCAGACTTCTAAGATCTCCAAGGCCTAAAGACCCAGGCATTGCCCAAAGAAATTCACCAAACTATTTTGTCTGTATAAAGTGTTAGATTTTTTTTTCTATTTATAAGGTTGTTAAAATCACACATGCTTTTACATGTGAGGTACATGGGGGGGGGGTTGTGTACAGAGAAGGAACAAGGAACTCCTTCTGAGGGGGAGGGCGCTCTGGGTTGGGTGTGGAAAACCTCTCCCTTCTAACTGAAGTTTGGAAGGCTTAAAGTTTTAATTGGCCACTTGCTCCCCCACAGATCCTGGTGCTGAGAAACCATGGTGTGGTTGCTCTGGGTGACACCGTGGAGGAGGCGTTTTATAAGATTTTCCACCTGCAGGCTGCATGTGAGGTACAGGTAGGTGAGCAAGTTCCCTGGGGACTCTGGGGTAGGGGGCTCTGACAGTGGCCTGTGGGCAAAGCCGCCCCCTCTGCACCCCATTAGCTGTGACTCAGGGGGGCCTGTAAGCCCAGCGTCTAAAAGCCTGGCTCTATTTCTCTATCTTGGCACCACCTATTCATCTAAAGTTTCACACTTAGAAGCAATCATGTAGTTTAAAAATGTATCACCATTGTCTAACAACCAACACCTAGCTCTAGGGGGTCAGTGCCAGAATGGGGAGCTGTCTGGGCTCATCAGTTGGACAGCAGGAGAAACCGTATAGGGCAGATAAAAGTTCTCGCCATGCTCACGTATTGCCTGGGGTATACCTGTTACACCTGGCTATGGCCTATAGACACTACATGTGCAGGTTTCCTTTCCCCTCCTCCCTCCCTCCCTCCCTCCCTCCCTCCCTCCCTTCCTTCCTTCCTTCCTTCCTTCCTTCCTTCCTTCCTTCCTTCCTTCGAGGGAACTAGTTTGCAAAGACAATGATCATGGTGAAGTCCAGAAAGAGAATCGAAGCACAGGCAAGGTGGAGCTCTGACATGGCAGGTAAACACCAGGCCACCCCAAGGTGATTTGCAGGGAGCCCATCATGAAGTCCCCCTAACCAGTGAGCGATGGGGTGGAGGGAGGGTGGGAGCATCTGTGTTTATGGGACCCCTAGAGGAGTTGGTGAAGAAGAATAGGAAGTCAGTGGCACACAAATCCTGTAGCTTTATCGGGTCAGTGGTGCTGGATAAGCCAAGGACACGCTCCTTTCAGTGTGGCGAGATGGGAGGGGTGAGTAGGGGCCCAGCACAGCTGACTGGGCTCCATCCTCCCCAGCTCTGGGCTGGGTGCCCCTGAGTCAGGGACTTGGCCTCTGTGAGCCTCGGTTTCCTCAGCTGCAGATGTGGGGCCTGTAGAGTCCTTGTGAGGACAGTCTTTTGGACAAAGGAGAAGTGTTGCTGTTGGTATTTTTGGGGGCTCAGTGGACAGAGGAGGGTCCAGCTGCTCCAGATGAGTCAGCTCCCATCTGCCCTCTCCTGGCTGGTCTGGGCAGAGCAGCACCCCAGGAAGAAGGCCTTTCTCTTGGGAGTACCAGGGAAGGGGATTATATTCCAGCAGTATCACTAGTGAAGTCTCTACTTGCAGAGACAAGTGGTTCCTTTCTTGATGGCTTTTAAAAGAATGTGTTGAGAGGATAGATGTTAAAACAGTAATGAAGAGGTGTTAGAGAAAGTGGTATGGAACTGTCCTCCTACGGCACCCTTGGGCGTGAGTGGTGGCAAACCCCGCAGTGGTCAGGACAGGAGAAAGTGAACGCGACCAAAGCAGTGCCTTTCTGCCGTCATGGCCTCCATGCCCCCTGGACAGCGATGCTGGCCCTGAGCGCTGACCCCTGACTGGCATCAGAACATGGCAGAGCCTCTTCCCCTACTTTCCCCAGCCCACATCTGAGCTCTTTTAGAGTTTCCTGTCTTTCTTCTGGAGAAGAGATTCCCATGAGAAATAGTTCTTTCCTCTTCGCAAAGACAGCACAGCCCTAAGAATGAATGGAGAGAGATGCCCGTGTAACCCCCATGGTGAAGTGTGTCTCTCCCAGGCTCCAGACCCTCAGAAATGGGCAGCGTGTAATTCAGCCAAAGGCAGGATGGCCATGAAAGGGCAGAGCTGACAGCCAGCCAGCTGCTTCTCTTGGCTCTGCCAGATGTCACTTTCTTTTCAGTCAAGACTGGTTTGATGTGATCTGGTTATAATGCATCAGGCCATGAAGGCAGATAACCCCCAGAAAAGCTCCAGAGGCTTCTTTGAGCCGGTGGAGCAAGGAGGCTTCTAGAAGGGGAAATGAAGCTGGAAGGTATGGAAGGAAACCCGCCAAGTTTAAACCAGAGGTTTCAGGCATGGAAGATCCCAGTTACTGGCAGTTTGCAGATGCCATTGGTAGCCCAGCATCTGGCCTGGTCATTTCTGGTTGAATGGTGAGCATTGAAATTCTCTTTCCATAGTGGGTCTAGTTTTCTCCCTCAGTGACTCTGGCAAGCAAGCAAACGTGACTGTGGTCATTTTAGTGACTCAAGGCTAAAAGCCTATTTTGTTCTCTTGGGACAGTGTTCTCTTTGCTCCCCATCAGTTTGGGGTTCCAGGAAACTGGGTCACCCCCAGCTGAGAGAGATAGCTCTCTGCTCTGCTTACAGGCAGATGGGAAGAAACTCAGGCAGTTTTCCATCTGCTACCCATTGCCATGGAAACAGATGGAGGAAGAGAGAGGTGGGAGGAGGCAGCTCTTGCAAGGATGTGGGCAGTTCCCTTCTCCTCCATGAGTGACCAGCATCCAAAAGATATTGCTTCTCAACCTTCCTTAAATAAATTATAAGGTGGTAAAACCTTATAATTTATTTGTCATAAATATTTATACAGCATTCCACATGCACCAGGAGCTATTCTAAGAGCTTTACAAATATGACCGTCAATAATCCTCATGCGGTAGGCAGTACTATTTTCATTTTACAGATGAGAAAACTGAGGCACAGACAGGGTAAAGCAGTGCCCAAAGTTATACAGTAAGTAAGTAGCAGAGCCAGGATTCAAACCCAGGCAGCCTGGCACCAAGTCTGGTTTCTTAAACACTGTATGCATTGTACTGCCTCTTGGGGCAGTAACGGTTGGTGGGGAAGTTCAGCCAACAGGCCAGGACCTCTCCTATGGGTTTCAGGTCACAGGCCAAAGTTCTGCCTGGGCAAGACGGGGGTCCAGGATGAACTAGGTAAATCGATCAGCCAGGTGGAATTCACCACCTCTGAGGGAGCGTTCCATGCGCTCAGCCTCAGTGCTGGGCATGAGGGACTTCAGGGTTAGAAAAGTTGGCAGCAGAGCCCAGAATGGGGACCAGTAGATTTTGACTCACTGCAATGTCTGTCAGCTCACTGTGACCCTCAAACACTCAGGCAGCAGCACGGTAGGACGCCTCACCAGGCATGGAGCTGATCATCTCCTGGGGAAATCAGACAAGGATTCTTACCGCTGGTGGGGGGATGAAATAAATGACCCCTAAGGTCTCTGTTTGCCAGCGCATGGCGTCATTTTTTAAGTTAAAAATAGAGCCTTCCATCAGACACATGTCTTGGATGAAAAGAGTGTGGACAATGAGAGTTCCAGCTTCCTCCTCTTCACAGGGTGATGGGGTCACCTTGGAAAGGTGGCTTGGCTGACCTCCCAGAAGTCTCAAAGGGGCCATTCATTACACTGGTGAATTTAACACGCTCCAGGGTGTGTCCGGGATCCTCACGGAATCACAGACCTGTGTCTGTCAGCAAGCTAAAGTATTACATCCTTTCGTTTTCAGTAAAAAACAACTGTCACAGAAACTGAAACTCTGAAGGCTTATATAATAGGAGCTGTCCTCCTGTAATGAGCAGGCTTACAGGGACCATCAAACACTAATTAGAGTGCTTGTGCATTGATGCACCACACAAATCCTGGCCCGGCTCCTTTCTGTAGCTGAACTTGCTCGGGAAGCCAAATCATGACCAATTATATCTGAGTGGCAGGTATGAGGAGTAAAGAGAATGTACTATTAGATGAGCATGGAATTAGATAATAAGGGAATTAGATTGCTGAATGTTTTTAGGATCATTCTAAAACTGCCTGCTGTACACACACACCTCTTGCCCTAATGCTCAGTCTGTTGCCTGTGACCACCTGTATTGTCGCCTCCCCATGGAGACTCAACAGCATGACAAACACTCCCAGTCCCTCCGTGAAAGCTGCTGCCCTACGCAGTGCCTGGCTGTGCACCATCCGCGTTTCACCCGCCTCCTTCCGGGTTCCCTTGACTGACGGGTCCCACCGTGGAATCCAGCCCACTGGCTGCGCTCATGTTTCACGGGCCTAGAGGCCAGCCTGTTTTTCTCACGTGACGTTTTGAACTAGGGGATATTTCAGATACACAGCAAAATAGTAAACACCCGCTACCCACCACACAGATTTAACAAATATTGACAGCCTTTTTGCTTCAGATCTATATTCCTCTTAAAAAATAAGATATTGCAGACAAGACTTTAGACCCCTTTTCAATCCCTTCTCCCACCTTCCCCAGAAATAGTCACTGTTGAACCCAGGTAACTTTCAGTTCTATGCGCTGTTTTATTCTTAAGGTTGAACACTCGCTTTCTCCTCTGTCGTTTCTGAGAAGTGACATTAGAAAAGAAACTGCTAATTGCTCTTTCCCTGAATGGGTGCCTGCCCAGCAAATCTGGGGGGTGCTTCTCCTGTGGGAGGAAAGAGTTGAATACCCCTCGATTTTCCAGCCCATTTCTGCTTCTAACCCTCCCTTGTGCCCACTCTTTGTTACACATGTGAACTTAGGTAAGTGCACAGATGTGTGTGTGACACACGCACACATGCACACCTGAGTCGGGGGGTCTCTGCTCTTTGCCTCAGGTGTCCGCTCTGTCCAGCGCTGGCGGCGTGGAGAACCTCATCCTCCTGGAGCAGGAGAAGCGCCGGCCCCATGAGGTGGGCTCCGTGCAGTGGGCCGGGAGCACCTTCGGGCCCATGCAGAAGAGCCGGCTGGGGGAACACGAATTTGAGGCCCTCATGAGGATGCTGGACAACCTGGTGAGTCTCCTGCTGTTGTGCTGCAAGGCCAGTCAGTATGAGGCGCTGGGGGGGCATCAGAATTGCCAGCACCGTGGTTGCAGCACTAAAGCCTCACTGTGCCAGTCGGGGCACAAACAAGAGGCAAACGATCGGTGTTTCTCTCCCCTTTGCCTCCCTCCATCACCCTCGCTCTAGAAATCAATAAGCGTGTCTTTGGGTGAGGATAAAAATATTAAAACATAAAAATAAACTCATACAAGTATTAAAGAATGGAGATCAGTACTTTTGAAGCTCTTGTGCTGGGGCAGACCTTGTGGAGCATGGCAGGAAAGTCTGAAATCAAGGTGAGAGTGTTGACAGATACGGTTACATTAAAACTCAAAGCTGAAAGACAAACTGTGCGGGGAGCTATACGCAATGCCTGCAACAGACCAAGTCCTGCAAAGAGACGTCACAAATCAATGTGAAAAGCATCTCAGCAGAAAAGTGAGCGGAGAACACCAACAGTTTACAAAGGAAGAGACTCAAGTGGTCATTAAATGAAATTTAGAACATACAGTTTTACTAGTTACCCTAAAAAGAGCAAAACAGAATTAGAGAAGATGGGGTAGAGCTAAGAATCACTCCGCCAGCTGCCAAGATTCCCCAGTGTTCGTTGAGCTCCGCCTCTGTGGGGCGTGGTCTTGTTTGGGAGACAGAGATGTTGGTGAGTCAGATTTCAGGGCTCTAAGAGGGAAGGAGTTATGCCTTGGACTCGATTGAGGAAGGGAAAGCTGACTGTTAGATCAGCTGGGAAACTTAATATCCTTGCAGCTCAGACCATATCACCTCTGATGAAATGGGCAGGTCTCCAGGCATCAGCTTTTTCTTCCTCACTGGAGGACATCTTATTGATTTTAGAGAGAGGGAAAAGGAGGGAGGGAGGAAGAGAAACATGGATGTGTGAGAGAAACATCAATTGGTTGCCTCTCATACACATGCCGACCAGGGACCAAACCTGCAACCTAGGTACGTGCCCTGACCAGGAATTGAACCCCGCAACCTTTTAGTTTACCGGATGATGCTCCAACCAACTGAGCCACACTGGCCAGGGCCAGGCATCAGCATTTTTAAAGTTCCCATGTGGTTGTAATGTGCAGCCAGGGCTGAGAATCACTGCACCAGATGAAAAGTTGGAGCCCTGTTTAGGTAAGGAGCTCCGTGGAGTTCATAAGGTCGTAGGGATTTTCTCGGCCTGATCAGAGGGCTTGTTGGGGTAGAAGGAGGGAGGAGTTTGGGCACCAAGAAACACACCAGGGAAGCGGCAATGTCTGGGTTGTGCTGTGGAGATTTAGGTCTAAACTGCGTCGTGACATAGAAGGGGGTGAAGTGCATGGGTGAGTGTGTGGTGGGCTCTCAGGTGCATACAGACCCTTTCCCCCACATTAAGTGGTTCTCTTTTTGTCCTTAGGGCTACAGAACAGGCTACACATACCGCTACCCCTTTGTTCAAGAGAAAACCAAACACAAAAGCGAGGTGGAGATTCCAGCCACAGTCACAGCCTTTGTGTTTGAGGAGGACGGCACACCGGTGCCCACCCTGCGGCAGCACGCCCAGAAGCAGCAAAAGGAGAAGACCCGCTGGCTCAACACACCCAACACCTACCTGCGGGTCAACGTGGCTGACGAGGTCCAGAGGAGCATGGGTGGCCCCCGGCCCAAGACCACCGTAAGGCGGCCAGAGGGGTCTCCTGCTGGGGGAGACCAGGGTTGGGGAGAGTGCTCGGTTATGTTTATGCGTTAAGCAGATCTAAAACAGGGGGACAGAACAAGTCTGCCCTGGGCATGTGTCAGTCCAAGCCCCCCTCAGGGCTTCCTGTCAGGCATCTGGGAGCAGCTGTTCGTGCCCAGGGAGCCTCGGATCGCCCGTTTCTCGCGTATCTGCATGGAGTTCTTGGGTCCAGAGGATGGCTGGAGCGGGTCACCCCAGCAGCCTAAATGGGAGGAACAATTGATTTTTGCTTCTTGCTCCCACATCTAGAGGGGAATTCTGGCAAGTTCAAGGATGGGCATCCAACATTTGAACTGCACATCTGATGCGGGCCCAGGACGTGGGTGGGATGTTGATTTCTACTACGTTGTCCTCCCTACCACGCACACGCTCTGGCACTTAATCTGATTTTTCATTAACATTGAAGTAGCTGGCAGCCAAATAGAGTAGCTCTTCATAAAAAAAAAAATGAAGCCCTGAAAATTAACACAGAGTCATCTCACACATAAGCTCACGTGGCTGCCTGCCCGCCAGTGCTGGTTACCAAGATTCTGACCCCTCCTTCTAAGTGTTCTTTACGGCTATTGGCCTGGGGCTTTCTTTGCCAGCTGGGCCATTTGTTGTCCATCCTGCTCTGGGAGATGGACACCACAGAGGGGAGAGGACATGTATGCATAAGGCTTACTGACCCCCCACAAAGGCCAGTGGGCCAGGATAGCACGGGGCAGAGCTTGGTGGAGGAAGCGTGGGCCTTATCCTCTTGCCTCACCCCCTGCCTTGTGTGTGTTCAGTGGCTGAAGGCTGACGAGGTGGAGAAATCCAGCAGTGGCATGCCAATACGGATCGAAAACCCAAACCAATTTGTGCCTCTCTATACCGACCCCCAAGAAGTGCTGGACATGCGGAACAAGGTAGGGTGGTAACTAATTGTCTCGCTTTCTCTTTCCCCTCAAGAGTGATGGGGAGCAGGGGCAGGATGCACCTGGCTCACTGACACCCGGACGTGTCTCGTGGGAAAGACAGCACTATTTCCCAGCCCTGCCCCTAATACTGTGCTGAGTGCTGGACTTGTGGCATCTGATGGGCCCTCTGACACAGGGGTGCTCACTGGGGCATCAGAGGTGTCTAAGAGACCTGCCCACAGATTGAGTTTTTATGAATTTTATGCTATTTATGCTATTATCCTTTTGACCAAGATTTCAAAATCCTTATATTTATTTTTCCACTGTTGCTTTATAGTTCACTTCTATTTCTAACGTCACCTTAAAAACTGAGGTTGCAGCAAACCACCTCCAGTGGGTCAGATATACTCACAGCACTTCGCTTCACTATGTAGTCCAAGGACCCTCTGCAGTGCTTGTTTAAAATGCAGATTTCTGGGTCACCTGCCCCCATGAGATTCAGATTCAGTAGGTGTGTGTGTGGGGGTGGGGGGGCTCAGGAATCTGTATTTTAAACAAAGCCCTCAAGGTCTTCATAGGAATATTAAAATTTGAGAATCTCCCTCAAGGATCAATTGCACCTTCTCTTACTCTTCACCTCCAGCAGGTACCTTCTCCAAGCCCATGAGACTCTGGAGTTGTGTGTAAACTGTGCCACAGTGGGTGGACTGTGTTAGACATAGAGGAAACAGGCTCCTGCAGCGCTGGTGGAACTTTTTTTAGACCAAGTCGCGGCCACACTAGACACCAGTATGCCCTGGGAATGCCCTCCCAAACTCTGCAGCCTGACATTGAGCTTACTCTCCCCTTCCTTTTCCACTTAGATTCGAGAACAAAACCGACAAGATGTGAAGTCAGCAGGACCCCAGTCCCAGCTCCTGGCAAGCGTCATTGCTGAAAAGAGCCGAAGCCCGGTACAGCAGAGATGGCCCCTGTCTGGAGGGGAAACCAGTTTGCCTTCTGGGTCTTCAGTGCCTGGGGCTGGGCAGCAGGACCCCTGAGTCCTCATGCCTACCTCCCCTGGGATCTTGGGTGCTGGTGCTTTGCTGCAAAACGGATGCTGTGAGGACCAGGGACAGTGTCTAATCATGCCCTGTGTGCACTGGGTGGGGCAGCAGCTGCCCACCCTGCCCCGAGAGTGACGCTGGCTTCTACACTTCTCACATGGAACTCCACTCTGCCCTCTACTAGTCTCTTGCAAAGTGGGGATCACAGAAATGTGGCTGGCAGCTCCCAGCTGCTCCAGCCCTGCCTGTCCTGAGCATCTCTGGCCTCCGTGTGGATGTGGCATCCTGAGATCGTGGCTTTGGGACAGCGCCCATGTGTTCTCAGAGGAACGGTGCATATATAAGGACCTGTACTCTCACCAATGATAGGGGCAGGGACTCACCCACACAAACCCACATAGAGTTAGAAAGTATAAAGTCGTTGTCTCCATGCTTGAGTTAGAACCGTGTTTGTCTAGTGCTTAGTGAAAGAGGGGAAGGTCAGAATTCTGGCTCATGCTGGAAATAACTGCTGCTCATCATAAGCTAGCAATGGGTGTGGCATCTTCCTCAGCAGTGAGGAAGGGGGGCATACAAGAACGATGGTGCTCAGCTGAGCAGACTGAGGTGATGCCATGATTTCCGATCAGGCTGCAGCCCACAAGGTGGGTGCCCATTGGCAGGAGGAATGTGAAGGTTATATCATCACACCCACACCCACCCCCACCTCAATTCAGCCAAGCTGAGGAACACTGAATGTACCACAGGGTCGAGGATAGAAAGGCTGCATGTACTGGGGGCAGGTAAGAGTTCAAAGCAATGAGCAAAATTATTTAAAAACACACTCAACTCTGCCATTATACCAAATGCTGTCCTTGGAGTCCCTCTTCTTGGAATCCTAGTCTTGGACTCTCTTTGGAACCCCATGATTCCTTAAGATAGGCCCAGTGCTGCCCTCCTTTGGAAGGAGCCCATGGGAGACATGGCCTGGAGGGCATGGTGCGGGCCAGCTGCCCCCAGCTCCCCTCCCCTGGGCTTTGCTTTTTATGGCTCCTCCTCATCTTCAGAGGACTGCATTCCCGAAGGTCAAGGTGAGAATGCTGGGTTAGGAAAAAGGACTGTGGAGTCTGAACTTTAGCTCCTGTCTGGAGCTACACAAGCTTGCCCAGCTAGTGAGCTCCCCAGAGCAAGGGGCTCCACAGAGGTGGTGAAACAGTGGTTTTGCCAATGTCCCCACGGGATCTGCAGTACAGGTGGTTGAAGATCCGAGATTCAGGACCCTGGTCCCCTTGTAATTTATGACTGTGCAAAATAGGACAAATAGGTTGAACTGAGAACACTGAAGCCACTGTGTGTTTTGCTGCTGTGTGCTATAGCTTGTGCTGCTTTGGGGGGTGGGGTGGGGCATGGTGGGGACAGCTGGCACAAAGCTGGTTGAGCCGACCCCTTGCTTGCTGGATTTGGGCTGACTGACTTTGGGCTGCTGACTGTATTTGCATAGTGATGGCTTGCAAGCATCTACAGGAAGGACTGCAATAAAGCTTTGTCTTCCTCCTGCTTGGGAGCATCCTTTGATTTTATTTGCGGGGCAGAGGGTGGATCCCCTGCATTCATCTAGGCAGTTGCAAAGAATCTGAGTCTGGGAGTGAGGTAGCCATAGGGAGGAGTGAACAAGCCCTACCCTAAGGCCCTGTGCCATTTCCAAGGAGCTGCATAATACGCTGTCCCTAGTAAGACCACTGGCAGCCACATGAGTCTGAAAGGAAGCTTGGGCCTGGGCCCAACCCCAGCGTTCAGAGAGCAACACGCACTCTGTGGTTAACTTTCAGTCTACAGAGAGCCAGCTGATGGCCAAGGGCGACGCAGATACCAAAGATGAGTCAGAGGAGACGGTGCCCAACCCCTTCAGCCAACTCACTGACCAGGAGCTGGAGGAATACAAGAAAGAGGTGGAGAGGAAGAAACTGGAACTCGAAGGTAAAGAACCCAGTGCTGCAGGATCTTGCGGGGTGGCAGGGAGAGCTTGGGGAGGCCCAGAGACTGAACGGAGCAGCCCTGTGCCCGTGCCTCCCCCATCAGGGCCCTTGGGGCTCATTGCAGCCTCTGTTTCCACTTTTAACGCTTCTCGTCCATTGTATCCTCAACTTGACCTTCCTGCCCAATCATCAGATGATATTCTGACTAGCATAATACTATGTTAATCACAACAACGACCCTCATTGTTACACCATGTCTTCAGGACCTCACCTGACCCTCTCGGCTGGGTATAACCAGTTAAACCTTGTAGAGTGCTCAGAGTGTCGCCTGTAAATATGGAGCAGGCCAGTAAAACACTGGATGCCTGTCAGCTATAATGGAGAATTATAATACTGGTAATTATTCATTGTCTTTCAGAGCTGGTATAAACTTTTAGGCAACCGAAGCTCTCCGCCAGCTGACTTCTTTATGTCTTTTTCTCACGCCTCGTTCATTTCAGGATCTTTCGCTGAGCCCTTCTTTCTCTGTCGACTCCCAGATAGATTATTCATACTCATAATCATTCGTATGCCCTTGTTCATGCCCTTGTCCCTTCCTGGCCAGCCTGATCCAGAGTTACCCATATTTCAGGCTCCATCTCAAAGTCTCCTCCTGCTAAGAAGCTTGCTCTGTCTCTCCCCACCCTCCACAGTGAGTTGTCCCTTCTCTTTGCCTCAGGAGCACGTGGAGTCTGGGACCCAGAACTCAGGTCTTGGCTTTGTCCACCAGGCTAGGCTTTCACTCCCTGAGGGCAGGGTCCCGCTCCACGATCCGCCTCCACACCCAGAGTCAGACATCTTCCTACGAGCCAAGCAGGCACTAGAAAAACCTTGCTGGCTTGCTCAGAGTTCTAATGTACCATTTGAAAAGGTAGATGGGATAGTATGGTGCTTTTTATCCCTAGGCATTGTTTGCACTGGACATGTAAATTAGATCAATAAAAATGAGCCACATGCCACCAAATCGTGGGCAACAACGCTCCTGCAGTCTTGCCATCTGTGTCAGGGGTGACAGATTCCGTGGTTGGATGTGCTTTGGTGGAGGAAACAGGACATGACTTGGACTCCTCCCATTGGCTCCCCCAGGGATGTAGCAGAAATAGCAGAAGGTTAGGGGAGCAGCTAGCTCCAGCCAGGAGAAATGAGGACCAAGTAAAAGAAAGCATTTTTTTTTCACGTTCTCTCCATCCATCTCTCCTCTGCTTGACCTCTACCCTGAGGTGGTTTTCTGTGTTTTCAGGAGAGAAGGAAACCACTGCAGAGGAGCCTGGCTCACCTGTGAAGTCAGCGCCTGCTTCTCCGGCACAGAGTCCGGTGAAGTCGGAGACGAAGAGCCCTTCGGTCTCTCCCTCCAAGTCTTTAGATGGTGAGTTGAGCTGACAGGCCAGGAGGGAGGGAGGTGCGTCCACAGGCTGAGGGAGAGGTCTGCATGGAAGGCGGGGCAGGTGTGCATACGACAGGTACCCGCCTTTCAACAGGTGGTGTTCCTTTTACCCAAAAAGCTTTCCCCTCTGCCATTTCTAGGGAATCTGAAATAGAGGTTCCCAACTTAAGCTTGTTTAATTCACAACCTGTGACCATATACCTTCAAGTTTAACAAGTGATGAATAAGTTCGCGGCTGACGCAGCCTTCTCACCTCTAACTCAGACTGGGTTGGCTGGTGGGCCTTTCTAGATGCTAGCCCAGTGCTCAGACCTTAGTGTGCCCAGGGATCACCTAGGGATCTTGTTAAATGAACATTCTGATGCAGCAAGTCTCGGGTGGAACCCAAGACTCTGCATTTCCAATGAGCTCTCAGGTGAGGCTGGTGAGGTCATTCTCAACCTTCACTGCACTTGGGAATCAGAGGGGTGGGGGTGGGGAGGAATGAAGCCTGGAGTTTTAAGACCCACCCCGCCCCTCCAGGTGAATCTAACATGTAGCCCAGGTCCAGAACCAGTTCACTAGCTACTAGTTTGGAGAACTGAGTTCTAGGTCCAACTCAGCAGCTACTAATAATAATTTAACTACTAATTTTAGATAATCTTTGAGCCTCAGTCTCCTTGTCTGTCAAACGGGGCTGCTATTTTCCCTTTTTAAGGTTCTTATATGTATAAGGGAAGTTGTAGATGAAAAATACACTGGAAGAGTAAAAGTGTGATTTACATGTAGGATGTAATTACTGTTAAGGTTAATAACACATATGAGAGATAATGATAGTATTATAGTTCATACCACCTAGATCATGAAAGAGTCTTTAATGAGTTCCTGGAATCAATCCTGGGCATGAACACTCTTCCCTGGGTCTCCAGAGCCCACACGACAGGGGGCTGTGCCTCCACGCAGGGAGTGAGCGGCAGCTTCGTGGCCTCTGGGGCTCTTCTCCCTCTTGGCTAGAATGGCCACATTTGTTGAAGCTGCCGGAATCATCCGACCCCTTTGCGCCCTCTATAGGCGAATTGCTGCCTCACAGGCAGGCGCAGTGTTGCCAGAGGAAACCCGTCTACTTGGGGCCAGAGCCCCAAGCGGATGTCCCACAGCTGTTTGTGTTCATTGTGTCTCATCGTGGTGTGTTGTCAACCTGTCTCCACAATGTCTTCCTTTCTCTTCCCATTTGTGCCTTCATCAAAGGAGTTTCCTCCGATTCTGAATATTTGTCTCTGTAGTAAGTATAGAGAGGCTGTTTACTAACTCACTCCGACACTCGCAATGGGGGAGGGAGGACTTTTTCAGAAGAAATAAATTTTTCCTCATTTTTTTCTTTTGCAACTCACAACCCTGCCTTCGGGAGTTTTCCTGGCTGTGAAATTTGTGACCGATTCCATATGTACTATGCATGAACCAGATTTCCTTGAAAGATATACACACTTAGGACACACCCATGCACCAACACACCAGTACTCACACAGAGCATGCCACCCAGAAGAAATAAGCCCCCACAGTGAATGGGCAGTGGAGCCAGCTGCTGGGCACTCCCTGTGGCAGTGTGCTGATGGCCCTTCAGAGTACATCTCCATCCCTTTCCTAATGCATGGGTACCTCTAAGGAGCCCATGACCTCTTCTAGGGTTGTGGGCCAGAGCCTGAATGTCCTACAGACCAACTACCTTACAGAGATGCATAGAGCACCTGGCTCGACTGATGTCTGCAGCATCCCTCAGGCATGCATACCTACTGCACAAAGGTCATCCAGGCTGGAGAGGAGGCTCATGTCAGGAGTGGGGCAAAAGCTGGCATTTTCACTTTAGCTCCTGGGAGCCCAGTGGAGTGACCTCTGCTGCTTGGCAGGATGCAGGACATAGGGCAGGACAGAGGGCAGGAGAAGGGCTGTGTGATGGGTGGGATAACTGCTTACCCACCACCTGACATCGCCCCCCTGCAGCAGGATTCCTGCTTCTCTCCTGCACCCTGTACGCCCATGTGGAGAGCACACCGAAGCTGAGTTGTTAAAAAAGTGAAGGTCTGCCCTGAAGACTCTTCTGATAACTCAGACCGAGCCGGGGAGTGTGGGCCTCCTTGGAGCAGATTCCACGCGATGTGACTAATGTGAAGTGGTGGCAGTGGCCCCGCCCATCTCCTCAGAGCCGACAGGGCTGACCCTCCGAGCAGCACTGCAGTTTCACATTTAGCTCACCTATTGGACCAGGGATGGCTTTTTTACCGCAGGTCACTGTGCTCTCATGCCCTCATGTGTGGAGTCACCTCAGTGTCACTACTTATCAGTCTCCCTTCCTCTTACCCCATCAGCCTCTCTGAATAAGAGTCTTTCAACCCTCTTCATTTAAATCTGGCCATCTCTTGTCATTGCCTTCCTTTTGACTAGCTCCTGCCTGTCCCTGCCCCTAATAGCTCCATGCCCTCAGGAGCACCAGCTATGCCTACAAATAGCCCTGCATTTAACATCATGTGGTCAGCTCTGCCACTTACTAACTTAGCCATCCCAAATAAGTCACTTCAAGGCACTGCAGAATGGAGGAGCAACACAAACCCTTGCCCTTTCTAACTCACAGTATTGTTATCAGCAAAAATGAGCTAATGAGTATAAGAAGACCTTATGATGTGCTTAGACAAGTGGGTTCTCATTGTGTACTATGTTCTTGGGACTATGAGAGGGAATATACCACTTGCTGTTTTAAGCCACTCAGTTTTGGGATTGTTTGTTATGCAGCAATAGATAATCATTAAATCTTGGTGCATAGTAAGAACTGGTTTTATGGGAATTAGTTCTTCTGTGGGTTGACTGAGCTCAGCATGATGGTTCTTCTGCTCTACCAATGTCAGCTGGGGCAGCAGTCACCTGGGACCTTCACTCAGCTAGAACTTCCAAGGTGGTACCCTCACATGCCAGGGGCCGTGACAGGGGCAGCTGGAAGGCTGGGCTCAGCTGGAACACTGGGGTGGTGTCTGTCTCTGTCTCTGTGTCTCTGTCTCTCTCCATGTGGTTGTAGGGCTTCTCCATGTGTGTTCCCATCAGGGTAGTTGGACTTTATACATGATGACTCAGAGTTCCCCAAATTATAAAATCAGAAGCTGCTAGGTTTTTTTAAGTCTTTGGCCTGAGGCTGGCCCAGTGGCAGTTTCTCTGCATTCTGTTGGTTACTGTGAGCCATGGGGCCAGCCTAGATTCAATGTGTGTGGTGGAGGGAGGAGGGTCACAGCCAAGTGTGGACTCTTTAAAAAAATATAAATGACACATGCCAGTATAGAATGAATATATTGGCAGTAGGTTTAGAGGAGGGTAAGATCATTGTTAAATGTTGAGGGAGGCTTGAGGCAGGCCTTGGGTTGACAAATACTTGGACTAGCAGATAGGAGTAGAGTGGGCTCTCCAGGAGTGGTGACCAGGAAGCTGAGCATCTTGAAAGAAACACTGGAAGATGGAGGGACAATGAATAGTTGGAAGGTGAGGTATGGTGAGAAATCAGGTCTGGGATGGAATGCCCAAACAAGCTGGGGACCTCCCTGTGAAGCACCTCCCTGCCTCCTCCATCCTCTGCAAGACTTTCAGCCCTTAGTCTCTCCATTCACAGGGGTCTGGATTTTGACCCTGGATGCCAAGTTCAGTCTTGGTCCAAATTATCCACTTTCTGAATTTCCCCTCCCCTTCCCCTTGCTTCCTGGCCACCATCCTTGGACAGAGCCCCCAGCTTTCAGCCTCTGCTGCACTCCACCCACCCCCACATCTATCACCTACTCCCAGAGCTCTAAGCATTCCACCCAGGAGAGAACACCAGTGGTTGTTCTTAGGGGATGCTAGAAGACAAGCTCCCATCTGCCCCTAGCTCCTGGGGCTCTTCTCAGCCTGGTCTCCAATTCACTGAAGACCAGTGGAGAGCTCCATGTAGTTCCAGCCTTAACTCTGTTGAGATGTTAACAGAGGAGGGTCTAGGCTCTCAGATCTGGTCCTTGATATTTTCCAGGAGCCCAATAAGTGCTTATTTCTGGAGCCCTGACCAGGTCACCCCTTCTCTCAGGCAACCGAGCTATCCAGTGGTCTCTGTCCCCTACAGATGAGGGACTGGTGACCTCAGTTTGAAGCCTGGATCCTCCAAGGTCCACTGTGCCTCTATTAGCCCCACTTTCATTCATTGCTTCTCCCCCATAAAATTGATAGTGTGGGAGCTGAGATCCTGCTGTGTGTATTTGGTATGGCCACATTTTCTGGGTAGTGAGAGAAGAGCTTTGAGTGCCACTCTCCTAAACAAAGACACAGACCAGGGGTTGAGGCTGTAGATGAGGCTGACAGCAAGGTGGGTGTGGGTGAAGAGCATGGATGAAGGTCAGTGTTGGAGCGAGGATACCCATCCACCAGGGCAGGAAAGGACATGTGGACAGAAGGCCCCTCTTACCCACAGTTATGTTCATGGAGCTAGAAGGCAAGTATCAAACTCATCTGAGAGGGGCAGCCTTGAGAGACATGTCCTCATGCGTCATCCAAAAGAGTGGTCTGTGGTGAGAACCTGAACTGAGGCTGTAGACCACGGGAAGACATGAGCCCAGGAGGATGAGTAGGGACAGGGGACTCGGTACAGGAGACAAAGGCCAGCACTCAGGGCTGCTGTTTATGTACATGGTTGGGGCTAGATCAGCTTAGAAGGAGCAGGCTGGGACAGACAGGAAAGAATGTGAGGTATAATGTTGGCTTGGTTAGAGCAAAACCATTTGTACATTCATTTGTTTGCTCATGCATTTGACCATTCATAGGTTCTACATTTTTTGAGTACCTTCTATGAGCTTGTTATTACATAGATAATTTAGACACAGCCTTGCCCCAGTTTCAGTTTTGAGGGAGCAATAGGCATACACAAGTAAGTGTGGTTGTTGACAGTGTCTATGATGGAAGTTTACATAGTGAGGGCGGAAAGGAGGAAGTGATCAGTTCTACTTGGAAGTAGGGAGGGGTCAGGAAAGACTTGATGGAAGAGGTAGCACTCCAGCTGATTCATTGTATGGGGTGAAGGTCGGGGACACAGAGAGGAGAGAGAAGGACCTTACAGACAGAGGGAAACAGGCTGGAGTGACAGGGAGGGTCAAGAGGCCAAATAGCAGGTGAAGTAAGGGGAGTGAACAGGGTCTGCTGGTTTACTGCATTCACGAGTGCTGCCAGGGAAGAGCTGTGGGAATTCGTGGAGGGAGGGGAGAACCGGTGATAGCTGTCAAGAGCATTGGGGAACTTGGTTGTTAGAGGACGGCAGAACATGGGCAGGACAGTGGGCATGGGGACCAATGGCCAAGGTCTCTGATACTAAGAGATAGGCAGTCCTCACAAGTCACCTGGGAGAGAATTTTGACTTGCCCAGCCAATTTCAGAGGTTACGAGACTTTGTCCAGAGAGTTACACCAGTTCATTCTAACTGTCCCCAGATTTACTCCCTCTGTCATGTAACCATACATTTCCTTAGGCTTCACCCCAGTCAAGAACCCCAGCCTTTTCCTCAAACCCATCCTCACCCTCTGTCTCTGTGATACCAGCCTTGCCTGTCCCCATTACATTCTCACACAAGCAGGCTGCTTCTGTGGCATGCTGCTTCTCACACCGACACCCTCCCACTGACACTCTCACACACTCCTGAGTTTTCCTAGTGAAAGGGACGCTGAGCTGGGTCTGGGATACTGCTGTCTCCCCTCCTCTACTGTTTACTCAGTCTGCATGCCTGTAAGATGGGGGGGAGGTGAGCCAGATGATCTCTGCGTTCCTTTCTGCTTTTCCTGCGGTTTTGTCATTTTCCTCTCCTCCCTCCCCATTCAGGCATTTAAAAACTCAAGTGGAAGCAGGTTGGACTGAGAGGGGGAGGGGAAGGGAGGGCCACAGAAGGGTGTCATTTTTGGGGTATGAGCTGCTCTGGCCTTGGAGATGGTACCCGTCCTAACGTGTTCCCTCCAGGAAGGGTAAAGTCCTGGGGTGTGGAGTGGGGCGGTGGCTGCTAGAATGGGCCAAGGCATCTTCCCCTTTTGGTTAATCCCTGTACCTTAGAAACACAGGATCCACGTCACTCAGGAATTCCACCCTCCTTCTGCTTTCTGCTCTCTGCCTGTGGAGAAGGTAACTCTCCATTTTTCTAAAGGTTCCTCACTGGTGTAGGAAATGAAATGGATATGAAACATACAATTTCCATACATTTACTGGTGACACTGGACCAGTTACAGCTTAGAGGCCTCCACTGAGTTAGCTGTACACGACTCCCCCCTCCATCTCCTACAGCCTCTGTCCTCATGTTGTCTGTTTCCTCATTCTGTGCCTAGATATGCTCCTGCCTGGGCCCCAGCTGGGCCCCCTGCAAACATGGAGACCCTCACCTGTTTGCCTTTGTAGACAAGAGCCAGAGTCACTGCCTGCCAGGGCTTGCTCCCGGGGCAGGGCACGCAGGCCTGGATGAGAGCCCTGCCTATCCACGGCCCTGCAGCATCGGCCTGCTCTCTCTCCTGCCGCTCTGGACTGCCTTTGTAGAATTGCCTAGAATTGGTTTTGGTCACCCCAGGTGGAAGCTCTCACCTGAGCAACATCTTATGCATCACATCTTTTGATCTTTTTCCAGAAGGTGCTAAGAAGACAGAAACGAGCAGAGCTACCACGGAGCCTGAAACAACACAGCTGGAAGGGGTGGTGGTCAATGGGAGGGAGGACGAGCAGACTGCAGAGGAAGTTCTCAGCAAAGGCTTGAGCCAGATGACCACCCACGCCGACACGGATGTTGACACCTCTAAGGACAAAACCGAGTCGGTCACCAGCGGCCCCATGTCCCCAGAGGGCTCACCTTCCAAATCTCCCTCGAAGAAGAAAAAGAAATTCCGAACCCCATCCTTCCTGAAAAAGAGCAAAAAGAAGGAGAAAGTGGAGTCCTGATTTGTAGCACCCTAGGGCTCCCATCTGTATCCTCTCTCCCACCTTCCCTGTCCCATCTCCATCCCTGGAAGCACAGGGCCAACGAGGGGTAGAGTAGGACCCTGGACCATACTCTGATGGGGAACACGGAGATCGCCCGACCAACCCCTCATTTGCAATTGCCCCAGAGAAATCAGGTGACTTTGTCAAGGTCACACAGCTAGTTAGTGGCAGAGCCTGCACTTGAATTCAGGTATCCTGGCTCCCAGTCCAGTGCTCTTTCCACTATACAACACTGCCTAGTTGTGGGCTGCCTTCGTGAGGGTGCTGCCCACTGAGCTGAGCCCTGGGCAGGAGGGCCAGAGTGGGCCACAAGCTCCCACTGGCTCAGACTAAATCAGGTCGAGGCTTCCCCTGAACAAGGTCCTTCTCCTCATGGGACCCCAGTCTCCCGCTGATGGAGCTATCACTCTGTTTAGGAATCTCTTTTCTCTTTTTCATAGTCCCTGCCTTGCTGCTCACAGTAACCAGACAAACTGACCTGTCCCCTCCACCAGAAGTTAATCTTTATTCCCAAGGGCTGATGGCTTAGCTTGTGCTTCCCCAACCACTAACCCTGAGCTTTCTTCATGGAACCTCCTGCATTATGCTTGGAACAGCTGTAAGAGTTGGCAGACATAGGGCAAGCCAAGCCAGCCATACAGTGGGAGATAATTGAATCAATATAAGGCACCAGGGGCTTGACCCATTAAAACTGTGCATCTCAGGAGCTTCAAAAGTAAAACCAAATTCAGCTTAGAAAACAGTTGTCTCATGCTCAGGATGGGAATTTGGGGAATTTAGATCCTCTGTTGACTTCGGGCTGTAGGAGGATGAAGGAAACACGGGGAATGCTCTGCCTTTCTAGCTTTGCATGACGCGTGGAGCTCTGCCCGTCTCACTCTTGTCCAGCAGTGAGGTGTCCCCCAGCCTTCCCTCAAACCCAGAAGCACCGGTCCATAGACTAGAGCTGGCATCTTACCCTTGGCACCTTGACCTTGGCTCCTTCGGGTTCCATCTCAGTCACTCTGGGTCCAGCAGAGGAGATTGGGATGAACCTTTCAGGATTAATCAGAGAAATGCTTATGTGTCCCCAGCTCTGTCACTATCTGTCCATCCTGGGGCCTGATAAGAGCCACAGTTTTGTTTTAAATGCCAACACTATTTTTCCATATTCATCCATGGGGCATTAATTAATGAGTATTGTTGGCTTCTAAAAAATAGACAATCCATTCTCTTTAAAGCACAGTGTCTTCAAAGGATATTTTCTCTTTTTGTGATTGTTGTAAATGTATTTTTGAAAGTTCGTAACCCTAGTTTTCCATGTTTGAGCACTTAGGCTATACATAGACACTGTGTAAGCTCTACATGCATTACATCCCTTAACCCTCACGATAACCTTATGATGTGGGTAAGATTAGTCCCATTTTGTGGGTAAGGAAACCGAGCCCCCAGAAGGATAATTGATTTGTTCTAGGTGACCTGGCTAGGAAGATCCAGAACCTGGATTTCCCTCTAAGTCAGCCTGAGTCCAGAGCCTTTGCTCTAACAGCTACGGTGATTATAAATCTTCAACCCCCGAGGGCTGTGGTTTTAGTCCAGGACTCAGTTTTGTGTCTCCACTTTAATGTCAGCACTTGCAGTGAAGGTAGGAAATTACCTGTGTTCTCACTCACCAGTGCACGTTAAGTTCCTGGTTAACGGGGACTGTAGCAAGGCCAGAGTGGACCTCTGGCAAAGGAGATGCAAGGGCCTTCTGGTTGGGGCAGGAAATGCCATTCATGGCTGGGCCATTTCTTGAGAAGGAAAGAAATGGACACATGACTAAGGGAAACCCAACGTTGTGTCTCTCCAGTGCAGAGTCCCATCTGCTACCCCAGCTGCCCTCAGCCCATCCTCCACCCTTGTGCACCCCTCTCCCATTCTACTTTCTGATTGGGTCGTGGTGGACAACCCAATGATCAGGGGCACTAATGCCTCAGAAAAGTCTGTGATGTGGATAATGCCTTTAAAAGCTAATCCTTTGATGCCTTCTTTAAAAAAGTAGATTTGCCATTCATTCATTCATTCATTCATTCCCTTCACAATATTTGTTATGCACCCACTAAATGTCAGGCATTATGCTGACATTAAAAGAAAATAATCATTGTGACTGGAATAATCAGTGGCAAGCAATGTTAAGAAAAGGGTGGAGTGGACACAACCATTGAGGCAGCGTTTTGTGTCTGAGTGGTTGTAGCTTGGAGATGCGTTGAATGACTATGTTGAATCAGTTCTCTGTATTCCCTTTACAGCAGTGAAGCCTCGTTCAGATGAACGTGCCAGAGCTTGCTGGAATGTGAGCGTTGCCCTTAGAATTTATGCCTTGGGTCAACTTCATATGTATCCATTTGTTCATTCCTTGAAACACTCAAAATACACACGTGAGCCTGGATTGTGGATCAGGCCTGAGGGCAGGACTTAGTCCCTTCCCATGGGAAGCTCCTAAGTAAAGGAGGCATGCAGACAAGTTATGAGCAGCAAGGGTGCAGAGGGGGCATTAGGAAGCAACGATTTATCTTCTGGGCCAGAGAAGCCTTCCTGAAAGGAGCGATGGTTAAGTTAGGTTTTCAGAACAAAGAGAAATTTCCCATGAGAACAAACAGTTTGGCAGGACATTCCATGGGAAAAGCACGTGCAAAGGCACAGAGGTGTGAAACTCCATGATTTGTGCACCAAGCAATTCAGTGCATCCCGAGCCTAAGGTGTAGGGTGGTGGGGGGGCAGGGATGGGGTGGTTCATTTCACAGGTGGTGGGCAGAGCTGGATCATAAAGAAACTTGTAGAAAGTATGGAGGGATGAGACTCTGTCTTGTAAGGGGTTTGGAGCCACTGAGGACTTATCATCAGGGTAGAGGCATGATCAGCCCTGGATTTTAGGAAACCTTTGGAGGCTGTGTGGAGAACGGACTAAAGAGGCATGGAAGATGTCCTCATAATGAGGTCTTTCTGAAACGTCCTTTCTAAACCATGTTTGGTGACCCACCTTACACTACTTTTTCCCTTATAGCAAAAAGAGAGCTTCCAGCACAGAATTCATTTCCATGAAATTATTTGGATAAAGCATTTTAAGAGAGATTTTCCACAAAGAGAGGAAGAGACTCAAAGAGCTAATGCATAGTGCCGTTTCCAGTTCTCTGCCAGCTCGTGTAGCTGCTCTTCCTTCGCACTTGTTGGGTGTGGTGCGCTCAGCTCCAGGCTTGAGGCTGCGCATGGGGTGCTGCTGCAGTGGACGGGCCATCCCACCAGAACCACAGGCTTTTGGGGTGACGGGAGTGGGCATTGCTTTGGGCTCTGGTTAAAAGCTGGCTGAAAACTCAGGCCACTATCTGTCTGGAGGAAATATATATATGGGAAGGTCAGAATTGGTAGCAGTAGTCATTCTGAGCTTGGGTATGCTACGGAAAAGGAATGAGAACATGGAACCAGGCTCCTGTGCCGCAGCCAGCTGAGCTGAAAAGTGGAGAGGTTTCTGAGGCTGTTTCCTCGGGGAGATAGGCAGGAGAGGGGAGGCAGAGGGAGAGACGATTACAGAGAGGTAAGCGGAGTCTCAGTGACTCCAGCAGTGGTGTATGGGAGCATCCACACCCTGTGAGCTTTCCTCAAACTGCAAAAAGTGCAGGCAAGATGCAACCCTCAGCCCAGATCTGAGCTCCCTAAGAGCCTCCTGGCCTGCAGGTGCACCAAGGAACTGTGCTATGTCGGCACAGATGAGAATAACCTTCCTCAACACTCCTGTCACACAAAGGGGTTCTTCCTCTACAGATGGCAAAGTTCCTCCTCAAAGACTGGGTGTGTCTGGATGAACCCACTGCCGAGCATTGCCCTCGTACCACTGACTCACGTGGATGCTGAGCCTTGAATCCTGCTTCATGTGTCTAATACTGTGTCCCTTGTTTCTGAATGTGGCCATACAGTCACTCAGATGTCATCTGTCAGTGTTTTAACAGAGGGCTACCACTTTTGTCAGCATGGGGAGATCGCTATAAAGCCACTTCTCTGACTGTGTGGATGTGAAAGAACTATCTGCCCAAGAGCAAAGCTCACTTCTGGAAGTCTGAAAGATTAAAAAGAAGTATGGATTTTTTTCATGCAGGTATGCACAGGGATAGGTGGACAGCCCGCCATCACCCTGTGTGCCATCTTTTGCACAAGTGTGAAGTTTATGTTCGAGTTCCAGGCTCAGAGTTCTGACTAGTGAACAAATGAGAAAACCTATAGCGTTTACTCATTGCTTTCATGCAGGTCAGCAGAAGCCCTTGAGCTGGCTGGCACAGAGGCAGCTGACTTGGAGCACAGAGGAAGCACATCTTACATCTTCCCGCTTGAGCCCAAGCAAACTGTCTAAGACAATAAAACTCAAAGAGTCTGAGAAGAGAGGAGAGAGGAGATGCTTCCGTGCCCTGCACTCCCACAGAAAGGACAGGCCACCTCACACAGCTCAGCACCTGGTGGGATATCTCACTGCCCATGTCCCACGTCTGTTCCAACAGAGATAATGTAATAGGAGAAGTAAAAGGCCTTGAATGGACTCTAGTGAAATACGCTCATTGGTTATTTATCTGCAGAGGTCCACTTGTGTAACAGTACATAACGCATAGAGTGGAGCGATTATTTCCAAATGCCCCATCTAACCAACCCATGTCCACCGGGGTGGGCACACACACAGCCCTGTCACCAGGCAACCCAACCCTGCAGCCTCTCACAGCGAGAAGCCACCCTCGCCCAGGAACCAACTCGGGGATGCCAGGGGGCAGTCTTCAGTGGAGAAAGCTCCTTTATCATTTTTATCTAGAAAGGCTTCTCTTTTTAGGAACAATTAGAAAGAACCCCTAGTTGGGTGTGTTCTTAAATGTATGGAAGTAATGGTTTGCATTGATTCATACTTAGGTGGTATTGGGTTTTGTCAGATAGATGTTTGGTGCCATTTTCCTTCAAGACGACCCCCAAAGTTGGGTCATGACTTTGGGAAATTGGGGCCTGAAGATAAAGGAGAAGTGATCACTATGAATGACACAGAGAGGGACTTGGGTGCAGCCAGAGCTCCGTGTAAGAACGTCTCAGTGGCTTTCCCAGTGCAGCTGCTCCTCAGCAGCTCCTGGTCGCACCCCGTGTCCCAGCAGCAGGATGAGGCCAGCTGCCGTGTGCAAGTCCCCTCTCTCTAAGCATGTGGAGAAAATGTTGTGAGGGTTTAGGTGGTGGTGGGGGCATGTAACAGAAGAACCCTAAACTCCTCCCCTCCAGCAAATCACCTTGTATAACTTTTAGAAGCTCAAAAGCCAGATCTTCCCTTTCAAAGTGAATAGGAAGGAGGGTGGCAGTTGGACCAAGGACAGAGGGGCCACATTTAAATATGTCAGAGTCCTTACACAATGGAAATATATTTTGGGGTCCCCACCCTGACATTTCAACTCCACCTCATTCCTCTTGGGCCTGCGTTGAGTGATTGTTGGGTCTCAGTGGTCAGCTCCACGTCAACCCCCAGGAGGAGGGGCAGGCGCCAGGTCTGGCCTGGCTGCGGTACCAGGGTCCAGAAGGAGAGTGTGGTGTTCACTAGCACCGTGGGTGGTTTCAGTGACATGTCTGTGTCCTATGACTATCTCCCTTGTACACACCTTGTCTGTGTTTGGGTTGTCCTAGTGCTGTGGAGTTTCAAATAGGGGTTCCATGTAAACACCCTCCCTGCTACTGAGATGCCAGCCCCCAGGTCACGCAGCCGCCCCACAAACAGTTTGCCTTTCTCTATGCTAATACTTTTTGAGCCACTGATGTGCAGACTGATGATGAGTTTATTGGGCTTTTATTTTGCAATTTTATATATATATATAAAACACACATATTATATATATATTTATGGGTTGGTTTTGTATAGTTTTCAGTTTGAATCTCTGAGCACCAAAGCTGCCCTTGGATTTTCAAGAGAATGTCCCAAAGCCACTTCCAGACCCTCACCTCCGCTTTGGTGTTTGTGGTGCCGGGTGGTGTCTGCCCGTGGATTTCTGTATGTATGTGCTGTTACCTCACCTGCGGATATGACCCTAGTAAATCGACCGTGCTTGGCTTCCTGGTGTGTGACCCGTCTCTGTCCGCCACGAGGTCTGCCAGCTCCCTGGGGGGCAGAAGTCAGAGAAGGGCTCCCTTTATGGAAACATTCGACCACACCTTTACCCTTGAAACCATTCCTTGCACATGGAAAGCTGGACGTATGAATCATTGAGTTCTGACTGGGGAGGGAGGTGATAAAATGCTCTAGTCCTCTGAGAAGGCCAGGCCATGTGGATCTGCGAACAGCGCTGTGGCGGAGGGTGGGTTTAGATGGTGGGGATGGTGGGGCAGGGTTACAGAAACACGCATGCAGATGGTCTTGGAAGGGGAGCGGCAGGGACAGACTGGGGGGTGGGGGCTGGAATGAAAAGGGGTGTCAGGCCAGAATCAGAGGAAAGGCAGGGAGAGCTAAGCTGTCACTTCAGAGGGTGAAAGAGGAATGGAGATATGAGGGGAGAGAAAGCAGAGGGAAGAGCCCGTTTTGCCCCTCTCAGCTATTCTCTTCACAAATAGCAGCCCACACATGTAGGTCCGGTGTTAGTGTTTTACACAGAGCACCATGTTCAATCCCCCCAGACTCCCGAGGGCAGCACCATGATCATCACCCACGTTACAGGTGAGGAAACAGCCTCTGACACATGGAGTTTCATGGGCCGCAGGTTCATATGTGGTGAAACCCCAAGTCAACCCAAAATCTTCTCGATAACCAAGCCCCTTACTCTTTTCCCTACTTCCCACTCATGGCCCACATGTGCTGCATAAAGCCCCCCAACACAGTCTCGATCATCACTCCCAGCTCACCACTGCCAGGTGACCCACTCCCCGAAAGCTGCCTCCTACATCCAGGTGCCCTGAAGCTCCCATAAGGACCCGGGCCCTCCCCTGGCCCAGAGCCGCCAGTCTTTCCTCTCCTGAAATTGTGGACCAACTGGCCTGCAGACAACACCCCTTCTCAGCTTCATAACCTCATAGCTGCGCACACTGACCAGGCCAGGGACCCTGGTCAGCGTGCTGACCCCCTTCATAAAGCTGCATGGGGGGTGGCAATGCATACCTGCAAGTTGAACTCTTCCTCCTGATCCTCCTAAATTTCCATGGCAGAGACTAATGGAATACGTGCATGGGAGCAGGGTGCCCTCTACCTGCCAGAAATGCTGAGGAATTTTTTCAGAGCATGTAGCATAGTAGAAACCAGCCCCACGTAGGGCTACCTGGTAGCAGGGCAGGAATGGGGGGAGGCGGGGGCACTGGGGACATGTGGTGGGCGCCAAACCTGGCCTCAAGAGCGGAAGGTAAGGTGTGGGGCTCGCACTGCAGGAACCCGTTTGCAAGGTTGAAGGAATAAGGCAGGGAGGGGGGATGGCTCAGCACCAGGGTCCCGACAAGTATCAGAGAAGGGTACCACTACCCCAGCAAGTTCTGGCTACCCTAATAATCGTGGAAAAGGACCCTTCCAGCTGAGTTATTGTTCATTCTGCTGCTGCCACACAGGTAACTGGATCTCTAATCTGATAAGATGTAACCATCAGAAATAAAAAGTCCTCCCTTTTCTCTTCCTCTGGGCCTTTTTGGACAGTGAGCCACGCGTCTCTGGTGGGAGCCATCTCAAATCTGACAGAGATGTCACTCTGTGAGGAACGAGTGTGGAGGGAAAAATGTGGGAATGATTCAGTCATTCAAAAGCAGGAGACCAGTTCGAGAAATTGGAAGACACGCTTCTCAGCGAAGCCAAGTTATGCAAGAAGCAAGAGGAAGGTTCAGAACATCTCTGTTATCAACTTAGCAGGAAAGACCAGCCAGTCCTGAAAAGGGAGCACTCTAAATCAAGAGAACTTTGTTGGTGGCATATTTTAAAATGAGGCAAGGCAGTCAACAGCAGGCTGAGTGTTGTTGGTGAATGAGCAGAAGATACAGAAATGTTTAGACACGTGGAGATCCCAAGTCCACTTGAAGACAAATGCACCTATCGTGTATCAGTGTAAGTAAGTAACTTCAAGAGTGGGAGAAACATGGCGTTGACAAATGTCAGCGAGCAGTTAAATCAAATAAATGTACGGCTAAGTTTAGTTCTTCATAGTCAATTTAACAAACTTAAAGCAGTTGGGATACACACACATTTGGAGCAGCAGAGGCAAAATATGCTAAAGGTATCATTATTGGCAAGAGGTATCATATAATAAATTATTTAATTTTATAAAGTGTTAGAGGGATACTTGTTCAACTACATATAAAGTTGTAAACTTAGATATGATTTATAAAATTTTAAAGACAACTTCATTAAAAGGCAAAATAGTTTCCAAACCTTTGAAAAGTAACAAAAAAATAAATCAATAGAAATCCAGTAAAGACAGAGTAATAGAGACTGTGTTTACCATACTGCTTAAAATAACTCCAAATTGATAAAATATATGAAACAACGATATTTTAAGACACTTGAAACCGATCATCCACCCAGGAGGCAAAAAACTACGTGTTTATCTACTCAGGCTGTCAGGCCACCTACTGCCACTACCAAATAATTCCACCAGAGGGCGACAATTTATTAATTTCCACTTTGCAGAAACAGTCCTGAACAGCAGTTGCTCTTATTTTGGCCCCCAGCAACGCTCTCTTGGACCTTAGTCTCTGTCACCAGCAAAGGGGTCCAGGATGAGCAGTGAGCCTCCATACTCACCCAAGACCTGAGAACCTACCTGATTCCTGAGCAGCCCTTTCCAGCACTCTCTACCTGGCTTGAGTCCCCTCTCCTAGACGAGAGGCCATGTCGCTTCTCTAGCCGAGTTCCAGAACTCTGCAGCCGCACTGCGTGGACTGAATCCCGGCCCTGGGCTCGTGAGCTCTGTGCCCTTGGGTGAGCCGCTCAACATCTCTAAGCTACAATTTCCTCAGCTGTAAAATAAGGAAATAGTCAATAAGGGGGAAAACATCAGAATTTGGGGGACTGATTTTTCATTTTTTAAGATTATTTTAATTTGGGGACACTGTAAAATTTTCACTTCTTCGAACTTCAAATCTTAAATCTAATGCCTGCACATACACACAAGCACACACAGACACACCCCACACACATAACACACACAACCACATACATCCACAGAAACACACATACAGTCATTCTAAATGAAGTTGAAATTTATTCTCTCCTTTTGAGCTGTTCCAAAGATCCTGTCTTCAGAGCAAACAGCAGGAGCTCCTCTCTACAGGTGGGTCTTTGCCTAGTACAACCTCAGCACACAACAAAGATCGCCCTGACCAACATAACTTTCTAAATTTTTGGAGGTGCACGGCCAGAGTACAGTTGGAAGCTGACATACTATATATCTAAATACCAAGCATTGGCTGGTGTGGCTCACTGGATTGAGTGCTGGCCTGCACACCGAAGGGTCACTGGTTTGATTCCCGGTCAGGGCAAATGCTTCGTTTACTGGCCAGATCCCCAGTTAGGGGAGCACAAGAGGCAACTGCACATTAGTGTTTCTCTCCCTCACATTCTCCTTCCCTTCCCCTCTCTCTAAAAGTAAATACATAGTCCTGGCTGGCGTAGCTCAGTGGATTGAGCATGGGCTGCGAACCAAAGCATTGCAGGTTCGATTCCCAGTCAGGGCACATGCCTGGGTTGCAGGCCACGGCCCCAGCAGCCACACATTGATGTTTCTCTCTCTCTCTCTCTCTTTCTCCCTCCCTTCCCTCTCTAAAAATAAATAAAAATTTTTTAAGAAGTCACTTTTCACACTTATAGGAAAATCTGTTTAAAAAAATAAAAAATATATAAGTAAGTAAATAAAAAATCTTTAAATACCAAAAAGTTTTAAATCAAGATAAATGTTTTAAGTTAAATATGCTCTATCCTTCTTCCTTTACAAATATACACTCATAATGAGGTGGAAGGCCAGGCTCAAATTTAGAGTTCTTACAGTCAGGGGAGGTCTGCAGAGGATAATGTCAGCGTAGGGAAAGCTGATCCCTGGCCTCCAACCACCAGCCTGAGGCCTGCATGACCCTTCTGTTCCCAATGCTGGATCCATCCCTGCCATGAGTGGCCTTGTGTGCAACTGTGTGGACACCCGGAACTCAGGTCCAGGCTCTGTCCACACTCCTGAGGCAAACGGCTGCCCTTTGGCAATTCTGAGTCCTTGGAAATATGAACTTGGTCAAGAACCTGTGCAGACTCTAGAAGCAGGCTAGGGGCTGCTTGGGCAGGGCATTCTGGGACCTGGATAGACAGAGCATGGTCCCCTTAGCCCTGCTGACTCCACTCCCATGCAGAGCATTGCCAGAGAAAGGGTCAGAGCAGGATCCTCTGTGGTGCAGGACCCAGGGCAGGGGACCCTCTTGTTGGCATCTGTGGGCAGTATTGCCTTCGGAAGTCCTAAGGAGGAGCTGGAAAGCGATGGCTCCCCTTTGTGACATTCCCAAGCCTGCAGTACAATAGCCTCATTCCCAATAACTAAGCAACAAAAGCTCCCCACCAGCTTGGGTGGGACATGTTTTGTTATAACAGAGGAAGACAAACACTTAAGAAGATCTGGTCCTAGGTGGCTGGTTGATTTGCCAGGTGAATGGCAGCTGAGAGAAACCAAAGCCTCCTTTTTCCCTCCCTGGGATCCAAACACCGCAAGTCTCTTTCCAGGGCACTGAATGTAGTGGGACAAGGACCCCACTCACCGAGGTAAAATCTCACTGGTGAGCAATCTCTGGTTTCCCCCGATTCTTGGCTACTGGAACATGATAAATACAGTCAGGAATCTAGCCCATTGGTTAGTTCGCCATCCATCTGGCTCTCCCAACGCAGGGCCAGAAAAGGAGTTTATCAGATCACCCAGGAGCAATCCAGTGGAGAGTGCAGCTTATTTCCCACAGATTGCATTTTCAGGCGGCTACTTCCTGGTGACATGAGGGGAGGCACCTCCATCTTATCCTTCAGCCATCTCCCAAACACTGAGGCCGCTCCTGGGAAAACATCCTAGGCCTCTTCCACCAGCCTCTGCATTGCAATTCTCGTTAGTGCCGCTCCCGACAGTGGCGTTTGCTGACCTGCCCTCCAGTTCTGGGCTTGAAGCCTTACTGTATTGTCTGTAAATATCACCCATGAACCATTACTAAGCTTGGGGTGCAGATGAGACCACATCTTGTATTTCCTTCCCGTTGATTTTCGGTCTGCTTATGGCCGTGTTGGCAGGAAGGCCAGCATTCCACACATAAGGCCTCTGCCTGCTGTCTCTAGCCGTGTCCCAGCACCCAGGGCAGGACTAGGTCTGACTCTGGCATTCGAACACTCGGAAGAGAGACACGAATCCACCTCTGCCACTGTGCCCTTCGCTGAGGCTCAGCGCGGCTGTGAAAGAGATCCCGCAGGCCTGACCGACCCTTGACGACAACTGCAGTGGCGTCCTGGCAGGGCCTGACCCCCCCAGGGACCCAGGGCTCCCCAAGGCAGCTCAGCCCCTGTGGTGGAAGGGCTCAGACACTTCTCAGACTAACTCAGAGCAGTAGCATATCAGAGCTAGAAGCAGTCCCCAAGGTCACATAGCTTGCTGCCGCCCCCCTTATTCTACAGATGAGGAAACTGAGGCACAGAGGAGAAGCAGCTTGCCCAAGGTCACACTGCTACTCAGTGATGGAGATCCAGCAGGTGCCGGGAGTAAAGACCGTCTCCAGAAAAATGCACATGTACACAAAACCCTGCACAGATATGCCCGCAGGTAAAGAACACACCTGTATTTAGTGTGTGGTGCCCCTAAATGCTGGTCTGTGTTGAACATGTCAAGCGCTGAGCTGGCTGCCAAGTGGCTAAGAGGGGTTCTGGGGCCAGGCTGCTTGGGAGCAAGTCCCAGCACTTCCATTACTAGCTGTGTGGTTACTCTACGTCCTGGCTGGTCCGCTGGAGGCGATAAGGGTGCCCGAGTTGGGGGCTGTTGTATTAAATGAGTCGATTTGTTGAACGCTCCTAGGACCCAGCAGAACACATAGTAAGTGTTCACAGTTGTCCTTTTATCACCAGGTGAACCCCTAAGTGGAGAACAACAGCATCCACAATTCTTTGAAAGGATGTTAAAATCCCACAAAGAATGTTTCATTTCATCTATTCAGGTTTGCAATCTGAGACCCATACAGCAATCACGAAACAATTTACTTTTGAAGAAATCTTGCTTTATGTCCTAAATTCTCATTAACGGCATCACATATTTACCAGATAGCAAGCAGTTGCTTTTGCAGAAAGTTGGACAAAAATGTTAAAAGCAGCACATGCTTCTGGGCCTCAGGTCAGTTGATGGAGATCTGTCTCCCGGGTTGCGGAAGCGGCTTACCCCTCCAAGGCTTGCTGGGGCCTCCGGGGGTGCCTCGCCAAACACGAGTCCAGTCCCTTCACTCACATCCTTGTCTGAGATCCTTCCAGATGGACTGCCCGTTCCCCAAGGAGCATACCACTTGTTTCACATGATTTACAAGGATGCCTTTCAGATCTGGCCCTAGCAGAGCCGCCAGCCTCCCTGCTGGACGCCTGGACAGCACCCTGCATTCTTGTGCCCAGGTAGCCTACCCTGCACATGTCCTTCAACGCTTGGAGCAAGTGTGGGCTTCTGCGGTTTGCCGCCCAAGCAGGGGTCTCCTCACCCTCCATTCCCCGCAGCTGCAGCACAGTGCCCAGTGAGCCTGAGTGGAGGCAGGAAGAACCGAGAACCCTAGGTGCTTAGATCTGCTGCCTTCCCATCACAGGGGTTGTGATGGGCCCGGGGAGACTTCTCCTGGCTGGTGATCCACAGGCACTCAGCTGAGAACTAGCGGTGCTGTGGAATCTTGATGTCGCTGCTTGAAAGTGCACCACTGTCAATTACACAATCAACCATGTTTTCAATAACAAAAGCCGAAAAGACACTTTGCGTTCCACTTCCACCTCCAGTGTTTTTTCCACTGTCCAATAATGTGTCTCAAGCCCTGGGAAGGGGTAGAATGCAGCATGCAGCATAATAATATTTGCTTATTATCTTCCCACTTTGATGATTGCCTTTCCAGAACTGATTAAGGCTAGAACGGGTTGGCTTTCCTAGAATGAAGGGTTCAGAACCCATTTGGAGGGTTTTGAAAGGAACAAACCATTTTAATCTAGGACTGTCTATGCTGTTCCTGCCACGGCAGCCACTGGAAGTCTGACTAAACCTTACCCAGGCACCAGCAGCCCAGCAGCTGGACGCAGAGATTCAACAGGCTGTGACCCGGGGCGGAAGGCAAGGTCACAGCTGGACGGGCTGCTGACCCTGAAACTCCCCATTACTTCTGTGTGATGTGGGACTTTCCCAAGCTCTTCTGCATGCTGGGTCTCATTAGATTTTTCTTAGTCTGTCAGGCCTGGATTTCTCATAGCAGCACATCAACTTTCTAGCCAAGTCCGTCATTCTCTCCAGGCCTTGGTTTTCTCTTCTGCACCACGGGCCCCACTGCAGCAGCAGCCCCTCCTGGGTAAGGCGACCCCTGCACAAACCTGGCACTGGGACTGCTCCCTAAAAGCCACCATTATTATTACTACTTCCCTCATTTTTAACACAATGAAACCAAGACTCTGCTTCAGGAATTTGCCTCAAAACCACCACCTGGACAGGGCTAAGGCCATCTCCTGCTTCCAGGCATCCAGTGCTTTTCCCAGTGAGCTGAGATGTCCTCACATGGTGACAACCACATGGTTCCTTCTCCATCCAGAGGGAGGAAGGCGTAATTAGTGCTTTCAAGAGATTCCAGATGTTTAGATGAAGGGAAGCTCAGGCATGTCATTACCCAGCATTCCTGTCTTATCGCTGCCTTTGAAGTTTGTTTTGATGGATGAACATGATGGTTTGCTTACGTCTGGCCCATGGGGCCAGCCTTCTGGACTCTGGGCTCACCCGGCCTCTTGCCAGACTCTGGTTCTTCCCTCCACACCCTCCTGCAGCGAGCAGATGGGGTTCCTGACTCAAAGGCCCACTATCTACAGCCTTTCTGAGCAGAGGTAGTGGTGGGCTAACTGGAAGCCTTCCCACTGCCCCCAATTCCCTTCTTTATGCAAGAGACTTTGCCCTCCTTTGCGCCTCTCACTGCTGTGCTCTTCAATAGTGCAGAGCTGCCTGGGAGGGCGACACCAGTTAACACAAAGGCATGGGCTCTTTCTTTTGGAAGGACTGGAGCAACTTATGACACTGGGGAGGAAGGAAGCGAGGAGGGGGAAGCAGAGGCCTCAACACGGAGTTCTCCTCCCTTACAATTACGGGGAAGGCTGAATCATTGAAGACGTGAATCAGATGTACCCTCGTGGCTTTTAAAATAAACACCAAAGGGCCAGCATGACCTGACAGCCTGTTCTTACCCACAGAGGCCTGTGGTCTCAAAAAGAAAAAAGAAGACAGCACATTCCAGCCCAAAAGATTATGTAATTCTGAAAGGGTGAGTCCATCATTCTTGCTCTTCCATGGCAAGAGAGGGACATGTGACCCTGGGCTCTTGTTTCTGCATCATTGTGGGCCTGCTTGGATCATTGTGGCAACTGCAGGGGACCAGGCCATGGGATGAAGGCCAGGCTCCAATGTCAGTACAAAGGTGAGTATGATGGGAATGCTGTGCTGCCACCTATTTCCCAACCTCCCGGCCACAGCTGGGGTCCTGAGGTGTGGGGGACACTGAGGTGTGGAAAACGTGCCGACGCTCTTAGACGCAGATGAGTGCTTCTGTCCCCAAGCACCTGCCTTCGCCTCTGAGCTCGTGAGTACCGAGTGGAAGCTCACAGAGTATGGTGCAGGGACTTCAGGGGCCATGCGTCTTTCACACTGCCTTTCACTGAAGTGAAAGTCTGCCTCTCATTTTTCACTTATTTTATTTGGCTCTCAAAGGAATCACTGGTTTTCAGAGCCTCTTTTAAAATGCAGACTCGCCTTTAAGTGGTAACATTGAAGTATCCTATCAACAAGCTGGAAGAACTGTCTTCATCGGGAGGGGCTGGGTGGGGCCAGACCTTGTAGCCCGGACAGAGGAGCAACCCTGTGACCTAGCGTAAACCCACTGCTCCATGGGTAGAAAATCTGTTTTCATGCCCTGAGGGGCTGAATCGTGTCTGCGCCCCCTGCTCCCCCCCCACCCCCACTCCCAAGGTATGTCCATGTCTTCAGCCCTTAACCTTAGAATATGACCTTATTTGGAAGTAGGGTCATTGCAGAGGTAGTTAGTTAACATCAAGTCATACAGGAGTAGGGTGGGCCTTTAGTCCAATATGATTGCCGGCCTCATAAAAAGAAGATGTGAAGATACAAGGGGAAACATGTTATGCGAAGACACGAAGACCCCCAGATACAGAAGGAAGGCAGCCGTGGGAAGGTGGGGGCAGAGATTAGAGTCAGGCCGTCATAAGCCAGGGAGCTCCCGGGCCACCAGAAGCTGGAAGGGGTAAGGGAGCATCCTCCCCTAGAGCCTTTGGAGGGAGCCTGCAATGCCCACACATTGATTTTGGACTTCCAGCTTCCAGAACCATGAGAGAATAAATTTCTGTTGTTTGGCACCCCTAGTGTGTGGCACTTTGTTACTAACACACACACTCACTTCAGTATCCCACTCACCACGAGTGACCTGAACAAATGTCGGCTCCCACCAGGGATTCTGGGAAATGAGGTGGTTGGACTAAACAAACTAGGATCCTGCCAGCTCAGTTCAAGGATTGTTCTGGGGTTAGGAAGGCCGAACATTCACTCAACTAGTTATCTTTGTGTATTCTGTGCCGGGCTTGGGGAGGGGAGCAGGACAGTGCTCTCAGGGAAGGTATGACCTTGTCTCTCCAAGAGAATTTGAGTGTGTTAGCAAAGACTGGACGTGGACTAAGGGCGGGAGGAGCCTGGGCCCCTGGAAGACTCCCAGAGCAGGTCCCGAGGAGCTGGGAGGCCTTCAAAAGCCAGAACTGGACTTCCACCCAGGAAATGCAGGCAGGGAAAACTAAAAGGAAATCAGCTACACGAGAAATTAAGATTACTATTCAGGAAGGTGTTTACTGTTGCATTAAAGTGTTTTCAGCAAGCACAATAATTATAGTTCTAATTTTCTTGCCTGTGATCCTTCTCTTCATTCTCCCATATATTTTACATAGGGTGTAGTTCTTTGAAATAATAGCACACTTCAAGAAACACACACCCATAGAAAAATAAGAGCTGGTTTTTTGGGGTGTAGGGAGGTGAGACTGCTGTTTTTTCTCAGCCTTCCCACTGGGCCGGGGCGGCCAGGAGAAGGTGCTGTGGCATAGACAGGCAGCCATGAGACCTGCAAACACAGGTGCTAGGAGAAACGGTCGGTTTTAAATTTAATTGTTGTCTTAACAGTCACATAGTTTCAAACATCAAACTGAAATAAATATTTACAACAAAATATGATTCCCTGTTCCACTTCCCCCATTCCACGTTTCCCTCCCAAAAGGCTACCTCTGTCAACTGCTGTTTTCCTGGGTTTACTCATTTCCATGTTCCTAAATAACAAGCATGTGCTATTATCTTTCACTTCGTCAACTGTAGGTGCTGTCTGCTGGCCTCCCGCTATTGTAGTTGGGAATCTAGACCTCCTACCCCACCACCACATCCCTGCTTCCTGTCCTCTCCGTCTGCCCGTGCAGTTACGTTACAGGCCTTAGATCAATATTCACTGTTTACATAATGTGCTTACACAAACATTATTCACAGTTGAGCATTGTAGTGCACTGAGATTATGTTTCCTTTCTTAATTTATGTTTTATCAGTAGTTAATAATTGCCTTGCTTTATTATTTACTTTTTTTGTACTTAATTGTTAATTCAACCCACAACTTCCAAAAGTCTCTCAGAACATTTTTCTACAGGCCAACAACATCAAGACATCTAATTGTTCCTTTTAAAAAACATTGCTGTTGGAACCATCCCCCATGAAAACATGCTTTCTCATTTCCAAGCTGATTGCTCTCTGGACCTCCTGCATAACTATCTTCCTGGGATTGGCTGTCAAGAGTGCCTCTCACCTTTAAAAGGGGTGCTTCGCCTCGGCCAGTGAGGCTCAGTGAGTTGGGTGTCATCCTGCAAACCGAAAGGCCATCGGTTCGATTCCCAGTCAGGGCACAAGCCTGGGTTGCAGGTTTGGTCCCAGGTCAGGGTGCATACAGAAGGCAACCAATCGATATTTCTCTCTTGACCCAATGTTCCTCTCCCTCTCTGTCTCCCTCCCTTCCCCTCTCTCTAAAATAAAAATTTTTTAAATAAATAAAAATGGTGCTTTGCTGGCCTTTTCTGAGAGCTGTGGCCATGGCACCTTGTCTCTGAAGATCCTGTCTCCAAGCAAACCCCCCTCAAATGCCTGTTCTGGCAATCCTTTCATTCATCATGTCACCTGGTGTTTTTGTTGTCTCCACCTTTCTCTTTAAATGGAGTTTATGTATTTTGTTTCTCATTCTCCTTGTTGCTTTTGGACGAGTGCCAGGAAGAAAGAAGGGAAAGGTAACTTTGAGCAACCACTTGCACACCAGACCTTTTTTAGGCCTGTTGTTGCAAAACCTCGTGTTTACCGAACTCTGGTCAGGTCTTCCATTTATATCTCATGTTTTGCTCCTTGTGATTTTTTTCTTTCCCCTTTCCCCCTTGTTGTTGCTGGTTTTTCCTCAAGAATGTGCATAAGAGGTAAACTTTCTATTAGTGCGATTCCCCTGAGAAGTAGATTTCAAGGTAGGGTTAAACATCCCCACGTGAGGGAAACTAGGAAGAAGCTGGGTGAGTCCCGGGCAGCTGTCAGCTCATGGTGCGGCCTGGAGCTGGAGTGGCGGAGGGAGGGAGAGAGGTTCGGGCAGGAGTGTTCAGACTGACATTAGTCAAAGGATCGGCTTGGCAGAGACATTGGCGGGTTCCCTGTCTCCCAGAAACAGATTTGCCTTAGTATTTCTGCTACATTCAGTTGCTGGCTGAGAAGTGTGTTATAGATTTTAGGCTCAAAAGTAGGGCCCACGTCGATTGTACTCCCCATAATCAGAGCTGTACAAGATGTATTCTTGTGGCAGACACACTTTCTTTGCTTTGCATTTATGAAAACATTTTATGTCAGCCCGACATTTGACTGATAGTTTAGCAAGGTACAGAATTCTAAATTCAAAATCATGTTCCCTTACAGGGGTGTCCAACATTTTGGCATCTCTGGGCCACACACTAAATACACAAACACTAATTAAAACTGATGAGCAAAAAGAAAGGTTTTAGGTAAATTTATGATTTTGTATTGGGCCGCATCATAGCCATCCTGTGCTGTATGCGGCCCCTTCTCAGAGCTTTGAAGGAGTTGGATCCATTGTCTTCTAGAACCCCCTTGTTGGGGAGAAGCCCAATGGCAGTCAGACTTGGATTTTTAAAGAATGTTACTTTCTCAATCTTGCCCCCTCCCCTTCCCTCCCCTTCTGCCTCTCCTTCCCGTTTCCCTCTCCCGGCTTTAGGACGTGCCCTGCCACCAGTGTGGAGAAATTCGTGAAAGATGTGTATGGCAGTCATCACTATGTGACCTTCTTAAATCTGAAAACTATGTTTATTTCAGATCCTCAGAACGTTTCTTATATTATTTGTTCTATCCACTTTTCTCTGTTTTTCCCCCTCTCTTGAACTTCTATTAGATAACTCACTTTCTGAATTGATCCTTTAAGACCTTTTATCTTTTTTCCCAACTTTCCGTCTCTGAGACTTATGTTCTGGTAAATTTTTTTGACTTTATCTTCCAGCTATTCTATTATTTTTTCTAATTACTTTCCTGATTGTCCTGTACAATAGCATCCCACTCTTGTTTGTGTCCACAGCCACACAATATCTCAAAAACTCTGAGCATATTTGTTAGAGAGTTGTTTGCTTTTGTTTTCTTCTCTTCACTGAGTTACCTGGATTTTTTTCTCTGAGTGATTTGTTGTGTTTGTATAGCTTTGTCATTTCATGCTCAGGTGCTTGTCTTCTTCCTGATGATTGTCAATTCCCACTTAATGATGGGGAATGGTGTTGGTTTCTTTCTGCAGCTGTTATGGGTTTCCTTGCGTATGTAGAGGCGTGTCTATTTCTCTCCCTGGGTGTCTCCTAGGAACGGATACGCTGCCTGCTCACTGTGGTGTTGGCAGGGCTCCGTGGCAGGCACAGTGAAGTAGCGTGTGGATGGCCAGATTTTAAGCTGAGACTCCCCCAATGCATAAGTGAAGGGCCTTACTCACCAGTGCTGGGACCCAGCCTGGGAGTTGTACTTGGCCCTTGGAAGTTCAATATCTTTAGAGAAAAGTCCTATAGTTGGGTTTTTTGTTTCTGTTTTTGTTTCTGTTTTTGTTGGCCTGAAGGAAAATACTGGGCTTCCTATAATCTCTTTCTTGGCAATACAGCTGAAAAGGGAAAGGGAGAAGGGACCACTGTGAATCAACTCTTTCATTTTGCGAGTCTGCTCCTCTCCCTGCCCTCTGTCCTCCCTGCCAGCTGTGGCCTCTTCCTGGAGCCTCTGGGTTTTCTCGTGGCCATCGGCCTTCTCCTTTGCTGCTCTCCCTCCTGCATATTCTGGGATGCTTTGTTTCGCCCTGTTTACATTCTCTTTTCACCTACAAGAAACTTGTGAAACCTCTCACCCACCAGTGGTCCCCTTCCCGCTTTCTTTTCTGATGGATTATCCATTCATTATCATTCTGCTGCGTCTCTGGTATGAAGGAAAAGACTGTCCTCAGCCCGCCAGTTGGAACTTTATCATGCCCACCGTGCCTGCTCCACAGTAAGGAGAGAATTGGAATGCTTCCCAATTCACACTAGGAATGCTCACACTGTCTGAAGAATACTGAGTCCTCTCGCACTTTCTCGAGCGAAGGCCGTTTTCTCTCACCTCCTTGCACCTCGGAGCCTGGTGGGGCGACAGACGACCTCCGTGCTCTTCATGGCTGGAGGTAGACTGGCCATTGCTCCCCATGGATAACGTCATCAGACCACATCACCCTCTGGTGACTGTCACCTGCTGCCACCCAGTCATTCCCCTTTCTTATTTCTCTTACCCAGCTTCAATGCTGTGATCCAACCCCGTGATCCCTTGAACTCCCTTGTCCTCTCTCTTCACACTGTTCAGCTGCGAAAACCCCAAACCCAGTTAAACCCAATTCTCTGCCGGCTTTAACTAAACCCACACAGAAGGTTTAGACTGGATATGAACAGAAAACCCTGCTGACTTCGGTGACACTTACAATTTTGATTTATTCACAGTTGTTGAAGTTCGTTACATGGTCCAGATTGTAATATATCTTGATGAACGTCCCTGTCACTCAAAAAGAATCTGTGTTTTGCTGTTGCTGGATGGAGTTTTCTGTCAATGTCAGGCCAAGTTGTTTGTGTTGATCGGATCTTCTAGACTGTCGCTGACTTTCTGTTTACTTTTTCCATCAGCTACTGAGAGTGGAGTATTAAAGTCTCCAACAATAGTATGGGTTTGTCCATTTCTTCTTTCCGTGCTATCAGTGTTCTTGTCACTTCCTTTGAAATTCTGTTGTTAGGTGTGTACACATTGAGGATTGTTATGTCTTTGTGTTGAATTGACCCTCTATCGTTATGAAATGTCTTTCTTTATTGGCCTTACTAATATTCTTTGCTCTGAAGTCTTTGATAATAATGTAGTCGTGTAGGCTTTCTTTTGGCTACTATTTGCCTGGTGTATCTTTTTCCACCCTTTTACTTTTATTCCATCTATTGTTCATATTAAAAATGGATTTCTTGTAGAGAGCATATAGTTGAGTCTTTTAAAATTCAATCTGATAATATCTGCTTTTTAATAGAGATGTTTAGACTACTTATATCTAATCTAATTATTGGTATGGTTGAGTTTAACTCAATGGTCTTGCCAATTGTTTCCTGTTTGTCCTATCTGTTCTTTGTTCCTCCCCTCCCACACCTTTTCCTGTCTGCCTTGGGATTTTTTTTTTTTAAGGATTTAATTTTATCTCCACTATTGGTTTACAAGGTCTGTCCAGAAAAAGTCAAGCCATTGTTAATATAAAGAGAATCGTTTGCACAACAGCGATGTGACCTGGCAGCCGAGAGGAGTGGACTGGAGTGCACATGAGTGAACAATGAGGACTTCACTGTACTAGTCACTGGGGGCAGTAGACGCCGTTGAGGGAGCATGTGTACTGTGTGGCTGTCCCATTCAAAATGACTGAGCCAGTAGAGCAATGAACCTTCATCAAATTTTTCATAAAGCTTGAACACTCCTCTGCAGAAACTATTCAGATGATTCAGAAAGTTGCGGCTATGGGCAACTGGCAACTGGCAGCTTCATCACGATAATGCACCCACTCACACATCATGTCTCATGTATAGTTTTTTTGGTGAAACATCAAATCAGCCAGGTGACTCAGCTTCCCTACAACCCAGATTTGGAGCTCTGCAACTTCTAGGTTTTCCCAAAACTAAAATCATCTTCGAAAGGGAAGAGATCTCAGTCACTGAGATTCAGGAAAATACAATGGGGCAGCTGACGTCAATTGGGAGAACTGTGTGAGGTACCAAGGTGTCTATTTTGAAGAAGACTGAAACGTCACTATCCTATGTACAATGTTTCTTGTATGTTCTTAAATAAATGTCTCTATTTTTCATACTACATGGCTGCATACCTTCTGGACAGACCTCACCTACTTCTCTTTAAAAAATATTTAATGGTTGTCCCAGAGTTTACAATGTATGTTTTTAATTTATTGCAATCCACCTCTAAGTAACATTATACCACTGCACGAGTGACGTAGAGCCTTATAGCAGTGTACTTCCGATTCCTTCCTCTGATCCTTGCGCTCTTTTTGTCTTACATTTCACTCTTACACATTTTATAAACCCCACAATACAGAGGTCAGCGAACTACAACTCCCAGGTCAGCCACACATTTTTGTAAACAACGTTCTGTTGGGACGTAGCCATGTCTGCTTGGTGACAGGAGTCCATGGCTGCTTTCGCGCTACAATGGCAGAGCTGAACAGTTGCAGCAGAGGCCAGGTGGCCTACAGACCCAAGGTATTCGCCATGTGGCCCTTTAATAAAGCGTTGGGTGACCTGTGCTCTAGAAAATTATCTTTTAGAGCAATTAAGAATAACTTTAGCTTCCTTTTAGCGTTTCTGGAGCTCTTATTTATTTTTTGTGGTACCAGAGTTTCTATCTGGTATGATATTCCTCCTGCCTGAAGAACTTCTTACATTTCTACAGATCTGTTGGCAATGAATTCTCTCAGCTGTTGTTTTTCTGGAAAAAATAGTTTTTATTTTGCCTTTGTTTTTCAAAGACATTTTCACTGGTAGAATTCTGGATCAACAGCATTTTTCTTTCAGTGTTTTATTATGTATATATATATTTATTTTTCACTCAAGACCACTGCATTTACATTTTTCCCCAGTTTTAAAATTAAGTGTATTGGAGTGACATGGATTAATAATATTACATAGGTTTCAAATGTAAACTCTATGGTATATCATCTACATATTATGTTGTATGTTTACCACCCAAAGTCAAATCTTCTTCCATCACCATATATTTGACCTCCTTCACCTCTTCTACCTCCCCTCCCTCCCCCCTTTCCCTCTGGTAACCACCACACTGTGGTCTGTGTCTATGAGTCTTTGTTTGTTTGCTTTTCTTGCTTGTTTATTGGTTGCTTTCTGTCTTGTATCTCAAATATGAGTGAAATCATATGGCTCTTGACTTTTTCTGTCTGACTTATTTTGCTTAGCACAATATACTCAAGATCCATCCATGTTGCTGCAAATGGCAATATTACATGTTTTCTTACGGTTGAGTAGTATTCCATTGTAGACATGAGCCACATCTTTATCCAGTCATCTACTGACAGACACTTCAGTCGTTTCCATGTCTTGGCTACCGTGAACGCTGCAGTGAACATAGGGGAGCACAGATCTTTGTGAACAGACGTTTTCAACTTTTATGGATAGATACCCAAAAGAGGGATTGCTGGGTCATATGGTAACTCTAGTCTTAATTTTTTGAGAAATCTCCATAGTTCTTTCCATAATGGCTGTATCAGGCTACAAACCCACCAACTTTCAGTATTTTAAAGATGTTGCTCCAGAATCATGAGATTCTATTGTAATTCTTCCCTTTGTCCCTTTGAATATAATATGCCTTTTCCCTCCCTTCCTCCCCATCAGCTGCCTTCAAGTTTCTCTCTTCAACAATGGTTTTCAGCAATGAGACTATGATGTGTTCAGGTGCTTTTGTTATTGTTTGGTGTTTATCCTTCTTGGTTCTCTGAGTTTTTGAATCTACAGTTTGACGTGTTTCATTATTTTTATGGAATTCTTGACCACTATTCCTTAAAATATTCCTTCTGCCCTGTTCTCTCATGTTTCTTCTCTTGTACAAAAAAAGACGTCTGGGGACCTGTTCAGACACAGCCACTGGTCACCTGCCCGCATGGAGATGGGCATTCTTTAACCTCCTGCTTGCCTTTTCTCTTTCTCAGGACCATCCAGTGGAAACCTGTGGGGAAAGTTTGTGAGTGAGTGCAGACTTCCCTGTGTCTAGAGCACCTAGCTAAGTTGAAGTGATACATTAGCCTGCACTTGGCCTTTGGCAGTTGGCTAAAACTTAAGCTTATTTCTTCTTCCCCACCTCACCTGCAGCCCCGCCTCTTCCCATGCCCTCTCTCAGGTGATGCAGTCAGTGAGTCCCATCTCTCCTCAGAAGACCTTATCTCTTTTTGGAATAGCAGTAATCTGCTCCTTGTGATCTCAGCTCTCTGATGGTTTTAAGATAAGTGGTGGCTGTATAGCAGGTTAGGACAGGTGATCTCCATAGCTGTCTACACCCTAAGCGGAAGTGGCATCTCCATGGACTATACTTTAAATCCATAGCCTTTACTACTGCTAGGCAATCCTACTCTGTCTCCTTGGGATAATCATTCTTTCATTCTCCTGCATGACTGTTTCAAACTTTTTCTTCTCTCTCCCTGCAAAGTCTCCCTGATGAATTTGCTTCCCAATTTGCTGATAAAATCCAAAGACATCTTCCACCAACAACCACTATGATATGGCCCCACCTCCCTGTGTCTTCCCTCTGCCTGCCCCCCTGTTACAGGATGAAGGGCCTGTGACCCTAGCAGCGCCCTGCTGGTCCATAGGAGCCTGTTGGCTCAAGGACATCACTCCAGCACTCTCTCTCTCCCTTCTCTCTCTTGTCGTCAGCGATCCCCTCTCTGCTGGACCATTCCACCAGCAAAGAATTTATAAATTCTTCCATTAAAAAATACCTAATAATGTTTTCACATTTCTCTTTAACTACTTTCCCTTTTCTTCTCCTATTTACATAAAATTTTCTTAAAAAACACCCCACAAAAAACAACTTTGCCTATATTCACATCCCTCTTCTTTTCTCTTGAACTCGGTCCTACTGGGCTAGACTCAACCTCCCGGTTCATGAAAACTGCTCTTGGAGAGATCACCAGTGCCCCTTGAGTTGCTAAATCTGGGTTCCATTCTCAATTCTCATTTTACTTAACTTCTCTGTAAGGTGACCATATACCTCAGTTTGTCCAGAACATTGCTTAGTTTATACCTGTTGTCTTGGCCTGGTTATTAAGAGCACCCTCTTCTGCTCTCAGAAGGATTCAACATTATATGAGGAAATACATGGTCACTCTACTATCTGTAACATTTCATACATATGATTGCTCTCTCTTTCTTAACACACACTTTCTCCATTTAGCTTCTACACCCCATTCTCCTATTATTTTGCCCTCATCATTGGCTGTAACATCTTACACAATCCAGCCCCTCATTACCTGTCTGATCCCATATGCTACTACATTTAATTATGTGATTACTTGATTAATCCATTTGTCAGCTCTTGCCATAACAATGTTTACTGTGACTTACAGCCCCAGTACTTTATTTCCATACAGAGTGGCTATGGTTTGGCAGGGGTCAGCTGGGCCAGGCTGGACTCCAGACTTCTGGCTGGGTTCAGAATTGCTCCATCTGCATCTTACTCACTCTGCTGTAGTCACACTAGCCTCTCTACTCTTCCTTAATATGTCAAGACTGCTTCTTCCTTATGGCCTTTGCAAGTCTGTGCCTTCTGACTTGAGCATTTGTCTCTCAGGTATCTGCCTGGCTCACTTCCTCACCTTTGACTCAGGTGAGCATGGATTGATTCAGAGGTGTGTGTGTGTGTGCATGTGTGTGTGCATAAATGTTGGCTAATCTTGATGCTTTGCTATTTATCTATTTGTTGCACAGCAATGATTAGCTCCTTACTTATCGTATTATGTCTGTGTCAACAATCCTACTTTCAACCTCATAAATTCTTTAGGGCTGGTAGTATGCCAAAAAGAAGTGTTTTTAAGCCACCAAATTGGATCTGAATGAAAAGTAATGCAAGCAGAATTTATTGCTCTGACAAATCCAGGGTAGACATTTCTAATTGGTCAATGCCTTTAATTAAGATGCACTTACCTGCCAAATAGAAAGAAATGAGAACATAAGTACCAAATTAAGTACAAATGATCGAGCTGCCATTGCTGGTGCTAGATTTTCAGCCTCGAACAGCAACATCTGCTCCCTTCTAAATTATACCAGGTATATTACATAACAGAGACCATATTTGTGTATTTCACTTTCTCATAATGCTTGGGCATCATTGCCATTTCTTAAATGGAGGCAGGCCTAATAAACTTCTTTTGAACTTTCTAATGGTCTCAAATTCTGTTCCTATACACTCCCGAAAGTTGGCAAGCAAGTAACTAAAAATATTCCTTGATACCAGCAGAGGGCGCCCTCATTGTGCTTCTCTTCAGGAAGTGCATTCCAGAGTTCAAAGGAACTTTGAGAAACATTTGCCTGGGGTTTCTGGTTATCATATTTCCCCAACAGGCACCTGTTCAACTGGCATTTCCTGGCATGCACCCATCTTAGCATATTTCTTTGTTGGTTGAGTTTGGCTTGAAGGGAGGTTTCAGTTATTCATTACTTCACACCATCAAGTAAGTTCAGGTTTCCTTAGCTTGGAAACCAACCTAAGCAGAGAGATGAAAATAAACATGATCTTGAGTAACTCTACATGGGTATTGCTGTTATACTAATAGAGTGTTAATTAGTAAAGAGCACTTAAGTTTTTTACTGCCAACTTAAACAAGCTGGCTTTGTTTTTGGCAGTGGGCCCCGCAATTGCAGCTCACAGTGATTTGCAAACGTTAATTAAATACTTCAGTGCACATCTAAGAAGTTGGTATCATCAAGCCTTTTTCCAGGAGGTGGAAACAGATGCCTTCAGCCAGCCTATGACTTACCTAAGGTTAGCACCCAGCTAGAGTCAGAATTCTGAGAAGGGCTCTAGACTCTGTGCGCCCTTTTCCCCAGATCTCTCTAGCAAGTCATCGTCTTTCAGAGGACAAGGACACGTCTTCCTTTGCAGCAACTCCAGCATCAGAATTTTCCAGGACGGTGCTGATGTCTTGAGCCTGCCTACTAGTCCCTATTGATACGTTATAACCTGTCAGGTCCTGTCTGCTCATTTCTGTTTCTGAAAATGATCTTCTAGAGAGCGGTTCACAGCATTTGATGCCCAGACTTCGCCTGGACTTTTCACAGTAACTACTGCACTGTAAGTGCACCCCTTGCAGCCGTCTGAAGTCCTCTTTGAAAAGAGAGGCTTGGTCTTTCCACTGTGGTGGGGCCCAGGTCCTGGAGCATGGGGCTTGGTGCTCAAGTGTGGGAAATGCTCAAGCTCTGTAAGGACTACAGGGTTTCTTTTCTGAGTCAGTTATTCTCAGAGAACAGATAGCATAGGGGTCCCGAATCAAGGAGGTCCCCCATGCATTCTATGATGGTGTGCCCAAGGGAAACTGTTTGTGCTCTGCCCTTCCTGGAGTGCAGTGGCTGACAGGCAGGCTTGGCCAGTTTCGTAGAGAAGAGGGTGGAACCACCTCCCATGCCCAGACACCAGGCAGCCTGGCTGCTGGGAATGAGCCCTGCAGAGTATCGGGCTCAGCACTTCCGTTCTGTCTACCTGGACACGTGCTGCAGCTGCAAACGTAGAGACTGAAACATGCCCTGGACTTTACTGCCTGGTTTCCAGGTGTGATGTCAGGCTGACCTATCCCACTGTGACAGGCATCTGAGAGCAAGCTGATCATTCTATTCTGCTGAGTTAGTAGAATATTCCCAGAAGAGGTTTCACACTAGATGAATCGCATGACCTCAGGATGAGGTTAGCCAGGTAGAGCTCACACCTGGCTCCTCTCCCAGGAAACTACCCCCTGAGGACCCCTCTATCTTTAATTACTGAAGCAAAGGGAAGTCTCAGGGGAATCCTGACCTCCAGCCCAAGGTTCAGCAAGGGCTGCATAGCTGGGTTAAGAGATTTTACCTTCCTGGAGAGCCATGTGCCTGCTGTTAGCTTCCTTTCACCTGCTCTCATTGCTTTCCTTACTTTTCTAAGGCACAGCAGAATCCCATGAGTAATTAACCCATCACAAACTGCATCACCAGACTGCGGCTAATATGGGATTAGAGCATTTAGCTGAAGCATCTCAGGTGTGTAAATATGCTTTATGGGTCGTGGAGCTTTGGGCGATACCCTGTATGGATTTCCTGAGTCATCAAGACATGCAGGTAGGTAAGAGATCCTTGGGATCCTTCCCACCACTGGATGCCTGAGCCTTGCTAGAAATGGGAAGTAGCTGACACACTCTGTGTCTACAGGGACAGGAGCTGGACTGGGGGTACAGTACGAAAGATTGAACTCACTGTGGAGGTCATCAGACAACAGCTCAATGGCCAGACCCCTTCCTCCTACACAAATTAGGGGCAAGTTTTGCTGACATCATGTCACTTGATTGTCCCCCATAACCACTTCTGGAGTCAAGGATTCTTTGAGTCTTAATGACACAGAGAGTTGGAATGTGTCCCATTTGTTCTGCTACTGTGTGCTTTGGGCCAAAAGGAAGGAGGGAAGAGAAAGAAAAATAGGAGAGGAAAAGAGAGGCTCCTGGAGTCTGCTAAACAGAATATTGAAATCCCAAACTTGGCAATCTCACGATGGCAACAGATGGAAATAATGACAGATCTAGGGGTAGTCCCTTGGATATACCCAACTGTATAAATCGTGTGTATTAATTTATAATCATAGTTACTGTATAACATAATGCATAATACAAATCACCATGGAATGCTGGATTAAAAGTATTTTCAAATGCATGCTCTCAAGAAACTAAAAAAAAAAAAAGCCTCTAGAGGCCCCAAACAAACAGCAGGAATCCAGAGAGGTGAGAAGTAACATTATAGTGGCCCCAGGGCTTATGATGATTCCCCATGACCTGGAACTTCATTTGCATGGCCGCATTTAGACCAGAATGTCCCCAGGCTGGAACATGATTAGGATGTTGGAGACCCAAATAAAGTAGCGACTCCCAAGGGCTGCACCATTAGTTACAGGAAGAACAAGAGCAAATTTTGATTCCACAAAAAGACAGTGGCCTGACAGGGGTGGGTCAGTTGGTTGGGTGTCATCCTGCAAAGCAAAAAGTCTCCGTTTCGATTCCTGGTCAGGGCATATGTTGTGTTGTGGATTCGGTCCCTGGTCACGGCAAGCACAAGACAACCAATGAATGTTTCTCTCTCATATCAACGTTTCTCTCCCTCTCTTTCTCCCTCCCTTCCCCCCTCTTTAAATAAATAAATAAGTAAATAAATAAAATATTATAAAAATAAGAACACAGCAAGAACATATGTCTATCAGTTTTGGCTCTAGGTAGAGGGAAAAGAAAAAGGTTTGAAGAAGAAGGAGAAGGAGGAGAAAAAGAAGGAAAAGAGAAGAAGAAGGGGGAGGGGGAGGCAGGGAGGAGGAGCCGGGCGGGGGAGGGGGAGGAGAAGGAGAAAAAGGCAAAGAAGAAGAAAATTTCTCTCCCCTAAGAGTTTATAAATAAAACTTGGCCTGAATGCAGTTTGGGGCCAGAAATCATACTATCCCAATGGTTCAAAGATCCTCAAGTAATGATGCATAAGTATTTAGGGGGAAATTTTCTGATGCCTGCAACTGACTTTGCAGTGCATGCAAAAAGTGAGATAGATTCATGGATGGTAAAGAGGTGCATGGATATGCATATACATAGATGCATAGATGCATAAGCATGCACAAAGTGTGTGTTAATTAATCACAGAATCTAGGTGGGCATATAAGTCTTTACAGTTTTGAGTTTTCTTATTCATGACTTTTTAAATCTTTATTATATTTTTCTATTACCATTTAGTCCCCTTATATTCCCCTCCCCCCAGCAATCACTACACTATTGTCCATGTCCATGAGTCCTTTTCCTTTTCACTCAATCCCTCCACACCCTAACCCACCCCGCCCCTGGCCACTAGCTGTCATCTGTTCTCCATCTATGAGTCTGTCTCTGCTTTCCTTGTTAGTTCAGTTTGTTCATTACATTCCACATATGAGTGAAATCATATGGTATTTATCTTTCTCTGACTGGCTTATTTCACATAGCATAGTGTTCTCCAGGTCCATCCATACTGTCACAAAGGGTAAAAGTTTCTTCTTTTTATGGCCAAGTAGTATTCCATTGTGTAAATGTCCTATAGTTATTTTATCCGCTCATCTACTGATGGATACTTGGACTGCTTCTGTATCTTGGTGATTGTAAATAATGCTGCAATAAATATAGGGTGTTTATGTTCTTTTGAATTAGTGTTTTAGGTTCCTTCAGATAATTCCCAGAAGTGGGATTGCTGGGTCAAAAGGCAGATCCTTTTTTAATTTTTTGACTTATCTCCATACTGCTTTCCACAGTGGCTGCACCAGTCTGCATTCCTACCAATAGTGCAAAAGGGTTCCCTTTTCTCCACATCCTCACCAGCACTTGTTTTTGGTTGATTTATTGATGATGGCCATTCTGACAGGTGTGAGGTGATATCTCATTGTGCTCTTAATTTGCATTTCTCTGATGGCTAGTGACATTGAGCATCTTTTCATATGCCTATTGGCCATCTGTATGTCCTGTTTGGGGAAGTGTCTTTTCAGGTCCTTGGCCCATTTTTTAATTGGACTGGTTTGTGTGTGTGTGTGTGTAAGTAAGTACTTTATAAATTTTGGATATTAACCCCTAATCAGATGTATCGGTGAATACATTCTCCTGTTCCATGGGTTGTCTTTTTATTTTGTTGACAATTTTCTTTGCTGTGTGAAAACTTTTCAGTTTGGTGAAGTCTCATTTGTTTATTTTTCTTTTGTTTCCCATGCTTGGGGAGACATATCTGATAAAAATTTTCTATGAGCAATGTTTGAGTTTTTGCTGCCTATGTTTTTTTCTAGGATTTTTATGGTTTTAGGTCTAACATTTAAGTTGTTGGTTCATTTTGAATTTATTCTTGTGTGTGGTGTAAGTACATGGTCTAGTTTCATTTTTCTGCGCATATCTGTTCAATTCTCCCAACACCATTTATTGAGTAAACTATCTTTAGCCCATTGTGTGTGCTTGCTTCCTCTGTCAAATATTAATTCACTGGAATTAATATAAAGGTGTGGGTTTAGTTCTGGGCTCTCTATCCTGTTCCATTGATCTATATGTCTGTTTTTATGCCATTAGTAGGCTGTTTTGATTACTATGGACTTGTAGTATAGTTTCATATTAGGTAGCGTGATTTTTCCAACTTTGTTCTTCTTTCTTAGGATTGCTGTTGTTATGAGGGGCCTATTGTAGTTCTATATACATTTTTGAAATATTTGTTCTAGTTCTGTGAAATATGTCATTGGACTCTGGATAGGAATTACATTGAATCTATAGATTACTTGGGGTAGTATGCACATTTTAATGATGTTAATTCTTCCTATCCATGAACATGGTATGTTCTTCTACTTATTTTGTATCTTCTTCAATTTCTTTCTTCAGTTCATATAATTTTTTGAGTAGAGGTCTTATACATCCTTGGTTAGGTTTATTCCTAGGTATTTTATTCTTTTTGAAGCAATTGTAAATGGGATTGTTTTTTAAATTTCTTTTTCTGTTCATTTGTTTTGGCATATAAAAATGAAGCTGATTTCTGAACATTAATTTTGTATCCTGCTTCTTTGCTGAATTCATTTATCAGTCCTAGTAGTTTCTTGGTGGAATCTTTGGGGTTCTCTATGTACAGTATCATGCCATCTGCAAATAAAAACATTTTTACTTCTTATTTTCCAATTTGGATGCCTTTTATTCCTTCTTGTTGCCTGATTGCTGTGGATAGGACTTCCAGTACTATGTTGAATAAGAGTGGTGAAAGCAGTCATTCATGTCTTGTTCCTGACCTTAAGGGAAACGCTTGTAGTTTTTGCCCATTGAATATGATGCTGGCAGTGGGTTTGTCATATATGGACTTTATTATGTTTAGGTATGTTCCCTCTATTCCCACTTTGTCATAAATGGGTGCTGGATTTTATCAAAAGTTTTTCTGCATCTATTGATATAATCATATGGTTTTATCCTTCATTTTATTTATGTGGTTAATCACATTTATTAACTTGTGAATGTTGTACCAACTTTGCATTCCTGGAATAAACCCCACTTGATCCTGGTGTATAATTTTTTTGATGCATTGCTGTATTCAGTCTGATACTATTTTGTTGAGGATTTTAGCATCTATGTGCATCAGTGATATTGGCCTATAATTTTCTTTCTTCATAGTGTCTTTATCTGGTTTTGGAATTAGGATGATGCTGGTCTTGTAAAATGAGTTTGAGAGTCTTCCCTCCTCTTGATTTTATGAAATAGTTCAAGAAGCAGAGGTGTTAGTTCTTCTCAGAATGTTTGGTAAAATTTACCCATGAAGCCATCTATCTGGTCCAGGGCTTTTGCTTGTTGAGAGTTTTTTTGATTACTGCTTCATTAATTAGGTGTAATCTGTCTATCTAGATTCTCTGATTCTTCCTGATTTAGTTTTGAAAGATCATATGTTTCTAAGAATTTATTCATTTCACCCAGGTTGTCCAGTTTGTTGACATATAATTGTTCATAGTATTTTCTTACAATCCTTTGTATTTCTTTGGTGTCAGTTCTTATTTCTCTTCTTTCATTTCTGATTTTATTTATTTGGATCTTTTCTCTTTTTTTTCTTAATGAGCCTGGTTAAATGTTGGTCAATCTTGTTTATCTTTAAAAAAAAATCAGTTCTTGGATTCATTGATCTTTTGTATAATTTTTTAGATTCTATTTCGTTTATTTTTGCTCTGATCTTAATTATTTCCTTTCTTCTACTCACCTTGGGCTTTGTTTATTGTTCCTTTTCAAGTTTCTTTAAGTGTGAAGTTAGATTGTTTATTTGAGCTTTTTCTTGTTTTCTTTTTGTTTTTGTTTTTGTTTGAGAGAGGCTAGTGTCCCACAGATTTTGGATTGTTGTATCCTCATTTTCATTTGTTTCAAGGTATCTTTTGATTTCTTCCTTGGTCTCATTCTTGACCTATTCATTATTTAATAACATGTTATTTAGCTTCTACATCTTTGCATGTGTTTCAGTGTTCTTCTTGCGATTGATTTCTAGTTTCATAGCATTGTGGTCAGAGAAGATGCTTGATATGGTTTCAATCTTCTTAAATTTATTGAGACTTGTGTCCTAGCATGTGGTCTATCCTAGAAAAGGTTCCATATGCACTTGAAAAGTATGCATATTCTGCTGCTTTGTGGTGAAATGCTCTGAAGCTATCAATTAAATTCATTTGATCTAGTGAGTCATTTAAGGCCACTGTCTCTTTGTTGATTTTCTTCCTAGAAGACCTATCAATTGAAGTCAATGGGATGTTAAAATCCCCAGCTAAGACTGTATTTCTGTTGATCTCCCCTTTTATGTTTATCAAGATTTGCTTTCCATGTCTAGGTGCTCCTATGTTGGATGCATAAATATTTACTAGGTTTATATCCTCCTATTGGATTGTTCCCTTTATCAATATGTAGTGCCTTTTTTTGTCTCTTATATAGCCTTGGTTTTAAAGTCTATTTTGTCAGATATAAGTACTGCTACCCATCCCTTTTTTTTTCATTTGCATGAAATATCTTTTTTCCAATCCTTTACTTTTAGTCCATCTGTATCTTTCAATGTGAGATGGGTCTCTTGGTGGTAGTATAAATAGGGGTCTTGTTTTCTTATCCATTCAGCTACCCTCTGTCTTTTGGTTTAAGCATTTAAGCCATTTACATTTAAGGTCATTATTGATGGATACGTATGCAGTGCCATTTTGTTGTTAGACTGTTTTCCTCTCCACCCCTGCCACCCTTTCTCTTCTTTTTCTTAAAGCAAGCCCTTTAACATTTGTTGCAGTACTGATTTGGTGTTAACAAACTCCTTTAGCTTTTTCTTGTCTAGGAAAAAGCTCCTTATTTCTCCTTCGATTTTAAATGATAGCTTTGCTGGGTAAAGCAGCCTTGATTGTACATCCTTGCTTTTCATCACCTTGAATATTTCATGCCACTCCCTTCTGGACTGAAATGTTTCTAGTGAGTAATCCGATGAGAGTCTAATTGGTGGTCCCTTGTAGGCAACTACCTGTTTTTCTCTTGTGGCTTTTAGGGTTCTCTGCTTATCTTTAAGCCTTGTCATTTTACTTATGATGTGTCTCAGTGCAGGCCTCTTTGGGTCTAACTTTTTTGGGACTCTCTGAGCTTCCCAGACTTGTGTAATTTTTCCTTCACCAGATTAAGAAAGTTTTCAGTCATTATTTCTTCAAATAGGTGTTTGATCCCTTGCTCACTCTCTTCTCCTAGTATTCCCATGATATGGATGTTGTTATGCTTCATGTTATCCAAGATGTTTCTTAAGCCTTCCTCCCTTTTTTAAATTCTTTTTCTTTTTGCTGCTTTGCTTATTTTTTTCTACCTTGTCTTCCAAAACACTGATTCAGTCCTCTGCTTCATCTAACCTACTGTTTATTCCTTTTAGTGTATTATTTATCTCAGATACTTCATTCTTTATTTCTGACTGATCCTTTTTTATGGTTTCTATGTCATTTTCATGCTGTTGAGTATCCTTATAACCATTATCTAAACTCTCCATCTGACAAATTGTTTACCTTCATTTCATCTAGTTCTTCTGGAAAATTCTCTTGTTCTTTCATTTAAGGTCTGTTTCTTTATTTTCCCATTTTGGCTACTTCCTTGTATTTTCTGCCTTAGAGATTGAACTAATCAGACATTTAACTGACCAGCTATTAATCTAATCAGATTGTAATCAGCAGTTGGGCTTAAGCACCACAAAGCAGAGCAGAGTAATTCTTGTGGGCAGTGCTATTGCTTCCCCTCAGGCTGATGCCATTCAGAGAGGAGTGCTCTTCCTGAGAGAGATGGCTTCTGCACATAGATTCTAGTGGCTGTTCCCTCAGTTCTCTCCCCAGATCCACCAACCCAAGACTCCTCAAGCATCTCTACTCCACTCTGTGGTCCCTTTGCCAGCACCCATGCATGGTAAGTGGCTGCCAACAAAATTTTGTGCTTTGTCCCTTTAAGAGGCTCTCTCCCTCTCTAGCCATCTCTCTCTCTGGCCAACAGAACCCCTACTGCTTTTCAGTGCTGGATGTTATCTGGGTTTCTTTCTGGCTCTGGTGCTATAGGCTGGGAATCTTGGGGTTTAGACCCCACACTTCTCAGGGGAAACCCCCTGGCTGCTGAACTATTCCTCCAGCACTTCAGCTGCCACCAGTGAGAAACTAGCCAACCCTCTCGTATCTCCTCTGCAGTCTATACCAGTCACATTGTGGTGAAGTGGTTTCTTCTGTCTATCCATGGTTATAAGGCTTCTCTCCAGCTAGTGTTCAGTTGGTTATGCAAGATGATTTCTCTACAATTTAGTTGTAATTCCAGATTGGTTTTGGGAGGGGGTTAGTGTAGCTTCCATTTACTCCCCCTCCATCTTGGATCTCAAGAATGCATTCATTTTATTATCCCACAGATCAGATATGATAAATGAGGATATTTTTGGTATTTTACAGAAAAATACTTATTATTGACATCCATGCTTTCTTTTTCTGCTGTTGTGTTTCAGGATTAAATTCTGCTACCTACAGTCCAGGGTTCTGAGATGTCAAGCATCTTAATTGCCGCTCTATCTGTTGCCAAGTTGGTTATTAAGTCACTGTCTCAGTTCCAAATCCACCTTTTTGTTCTCTGCTGTGTTGCATTAGGACTTATTCATGACACTTTAAATCCCCACTTCTTTACGTCTTCTTTAATGTCTTTCTGTAAAATTGAATAACCTTCTCTATATATATATCTTACATATCTCTTTTGTTGGATTTATTCTTAGAGACTTAATATTTTTAAGTGCTATTGTAAATGTACCATGAGGATTTTTCAAAATATCTAGTTTTCCAAATTACCAAAAATTAATGTTTGAAGTTTTGAACTTTTTTCATAGATTTGGCTGCAAATATACTTTGTCTGTTTGAGTATACCAATTTAAAAATCCATTTTCTAACTAGTCATCCCTTTTATAATTGTAACTGGTATGTCCCAGATTTCATCCTATGTTATATTTCTACTGATGCTCAAAATTAAAATGGTCCTCTGTCTCCATGATGTTTTACTATAGGACGTCCAGGGTTTATCTGGTTGTGTTCCTTCCTGCAAGCACTTCCAAGGCTCAAGCAGAGATAATTTCATGTTGCACAGATCTCTCCTGGTGCTGATTGCTGTGGGCCGTGTCTCTTTCTAGTCAGCTGATGCACAACAATCCTTTACCAGGACACCGCTCATAGGCTGCTGGTTTCCCCAAACTGGTTCCTGCTCTTGCCTGAACCACCTTCTGTCAAGTGTGAGTGTACAGCCATCCTTTAATTCCTTGGAGTAGTGGCTAAGCCTGGAACTAAAGTTTCAGATAATTTAGTGGGTGATGGATGAGGGAGACAATGTAGAGAGCTGTGGACAACTGCCCCCAACTATGACCCAGGCTCAGAGTCATGCCTCTGTGACAGAGACAGCTTCTCTCCACCACAATTTTACTCTTCAACTTTTCAGTTCAAACCGACTCTAGCAAGACCCAGAGAGAGGAATGGGTTCTTGAATCTCTTCTTTCTGATATCTGCCTTCCTATTACTCATTTCCTGTCCCAAGATGGTTGACAATGGAAAATTCTGCTCCGTTTTGTGAAAACCTTATCCCATACCAGAGGGTATGGTCTTCTGCAGTGGGCCCTAAGCAGACAGTCATGTCAAAACATAATGACACAGTGTAGGTATATGAGGCCTGTCCAGAAGGTAGCCAGCCATGTAATTTGAAAAATAGAGACATTTACTGAAGAAGATACAAGATACAAGAAACATTGCACATAGGACAATGATGCCTCAGTCCTTTCAAAGTAGACACCTTGGGACCTCACATGGTTCTCCCAGTCTCCATCAGCTGCCCTATTTTCTTGAATCTTGTCAATGGACTGAAATCTCCTCCTTTTCAAAGGTGATTGCCATTTTGGGAAAAGCCAGAAGTCACAGGGTACCAAATCTGGGCTGTAGAGGGGCTGAGCCACCTGGGTGATTTGATGTTTTGCCAAAAAACTCTACACGAGATGTGATGCATGAATGGGCACATTGTTATGATGACGTTGTCCATCACCAGTTGCCCATAGCTGTGGCCTTCAGAATCATCCAAATAGTTTCTGTGAAAGAATGTTCAAGCTTAACAGAAAATTTGATGCACATTCACTGCTCTACTTGCTCAGTCGTTTTGAATGTGACAGCCACACATACACATGCTCACTCAATAACGTCCACCGCCCCCACTGACTAGTACAGTGAAGTCATCTTTGTTTACACATGTGCATTCCAGTCCACTCTCTCTGACTGCCAGTTTACATCGATGTCATGCAAACTGGTCTTGTTATATTAACAATGGCTGGATTTTTTCCAGATATACCTCATATTCTGGGTTATTCTGTCTTAAATAATTCTGCATCAGTATGATGGGTGTTATGAGGTGTACTGAAGACTGGTTCACTGGACAGTTCCAACCTGTTCCCTCACAGTTTGTACTGTTCCATTTGCCTGGCCCTCAAGACGGTTGGCTCTAGGCAGAAGTATATATGAAGGAAAGATGCTAAAATCCTGGGGAGAAGCTTGTTGTGGTGGAGTCTAGAAACATGGATTGTAGCAATGTCAACTGTGCTTAAACCATCTGTGAGGGGATGACACTGGGGACTGAGGCTGATGGGCTGATCTCATCAGGTGTGCATAGTGTCCACCACTGCTGTGGTGGTCAGAGTGCCCAAGGCCATGGCAGCCCACTTGGGTCACTTGCTCAGCCATGGCCTGAAATGAAGGGCCACAGAACCAATTCCTAGAGACAGACGGAGAGAGAATCCAAACTGCCCTCTGGGCAGAGTGGGACTTCTCATGGTTGGGGTACATACACAGGTGGGTGGGAGAATGAAGACAAGATGCCTAATGACAGTTTTCAGAAGTCAGAATTGAAAAGGTGAGACAGCCCAAGAGATCTTGCATTTTCCAGAAGCTGAGAAGAGAGTGCTCGTCATAAGTGCCCTGGTACTCAGCATGGCTGATAGAGTACTTTCCAGGTGTTCAACCCTTTCCTTCCACAGTCCTGGAAGGAGGGCGCTGCTTTATTCCAAAGTAAAGAAGAGCAAAGGCAGAGGATGGCAGCCAGGCCATGGCCCAGCTCTAAGTCCAAAGCCCTTGCTCTTAATCCCTGCTGTGTTCACTTGTTCGTACAAAGAAACAAACAAACAAAGGCAAAAACAATGAAATGCTATTTTTAGTTATCATATTTGGCAAAATTTTTAAAAAGAACATTTACTGTAGAAAAGGAAGCCTCACATAATCATGAGCCCAAAACCTGTAGAAATCCTTGTATACTGAACTTTGAGTCAGCAATTATGTTTCTGTGATAAAAGCCTCTGAAATTTACTGTAAAAAAACACACCCTGAAATGTGGACAAAGTATGACTACTTTATATAATAACTTTTCCATTAATTCTCTTGGATATTCTAGCCACAAATAGGAATAAATTTTTTCTCAAATAGTTACATGGGTGTCATTATTATCTGCATTCCTGCCTACTTTTCTGCCAACCTATCTAGAACTTAATTCCTCCAGAATGGAGAAGTTGCTCATTTGACTGGTCAAACACAGGAAATCTGTCTAGGCCTCATATGTTAATGGACATAGTCACTGTCTATTAAAGGGGCAGGCAGCCTTGCTCTATCTCCTTCACTTAATGTACCAGGATCTTAAGCTGCACCCTGCCCCACCCTCACGGAGGATTAGCCTGAGCATGCTGCTCATCACTTGGACTTCCTATGTGTGGAACCCACCAGAAAGGACAAGACCCCAAGACCAAGACTCAGGCTTAGGGAGTACTTAAGCTACTTGCTCCAGTCAAGCTTTGTCTAAAAAGGTCTATCCTGGAGGATATTAGGCTCTGGTCCAGCTGTCAAATGATGCTTATGTGCCCACCTGCTCTTTCTCCTTGTTTAACCAGCTCTTAGGAGCCTCAGAGGGAGAAGAGACTGGTGAGATGGGACTCAGGCATCCCTTGGATATTCTGGCCCACACTATTAATTTCCACTAAACCCCACTTATTCAGCTCACTTTGGTCCTGTCTGCAGGATTTTACTTTCATCCCACATGGCAGGATCAGAGCTGAGTCAGAGTCCCCTTTCGGCTGCAGTCATCTCTTCAGCTTTCTTCTAAGTGGGCACCATGTAGCCAGGTGGCTCACCTCCCGCAGCATCAGGCCTTCTCTGCACATCCTCTCTGGCTCTCCTCCCCCACAGTCAGTCCTGGAGCCATCATCGTGGCTCAGGCTGCACCATGCCAGGGTGGCATCAGGCACTGGGGGCAAACCAGATCTTTTCGGCTCCTGCCCTCCCTCCCTCCTTTCTCTATTTTGGCAGGAATGGCCTGGATTTTCCTCCCTTGGTTGGGGGAGTGCAGGGGATTAGAGGGAAGATGGCTACAGATTAAGCCACAGAAAATCAGACAGTTTGTAGCAGCTGGGTATGGTAATACCCCTTTGCCCACATGTTGAGTGGAAGGGGTGGGGAGAGGGACCTGGGTGGGGTTCCTGCTCCTTCCATCCCCTGGGCTGCTCCTAGGGTTGTGGCTACAGCGGTGCCCTGGGCAGTGTTCTGAGAGCATCATCCAGGGTTTAGAGGTAGTTGTGGATGTCCATTCCAAGTGTCTCCCTTACCCAATCCCACCTCAAAGGAAACAGGGGTACAAAACTAGAAGAAAAACTAAAACTTAGGGGGCAATCTTCAGAGGCTATTTAGACAGTTTCAAGCAGCATGAATCATTATAAACTTGTCTTTGAAAGAAAAAGTTTTGGGGATCATAATGCATTCATGCAGGGAAGGACAGTACCATGGCCCGCCCATTCCTGGCCCACCAATTGCAAACAGCTTGGAAGAAGCCAAAACAACACTTAAAACTTCCAAAAATGTGGGTCATATCACTAGGCAAATTATTTTTTTGGCAAATTTGTCCTCCTTTGGAAAGCAGCTCAAGTCTCTGAAAATCTTAAACACCTATTTTGTCCTGATTTTAGCAGGAATGTTGTAAGTTTTTCTATTATTTTTGCTATATTAAATAAATTCTATATTTAGATTTTTAAAGCAGTTTAATTAGTATTTTTATTTTTAACAGTATTTCTAGTTCAAGTTTTGCTTCTCCAAATCTATTAAAAGAAATTACTCTTGCATAAGGGCTTTCTTCCCCTATCATCAGAGCTTTGCAAGTGAGTCTCGGGAGGAGTGTGGGCATTTTGTGTTTGACCCACCATTTGCTTGCTGTAAAAATGACATGACATGATCTGAAAGAAGATAGTTCTATTTCTGTTGTCTTTGGTACATTTTTCAGGGACCAGAAATCCTAATAAAGACAACCATTTTTGACTCATATTTAAGTCTGAATTAGCTCTGATATTGCAAGGACAAATTTTTAATGTATTAATTTCTGTTACCTAGGAAAATCCAATAATACTACACATATCTAAAAGCTGTCTACTTAGCAGATTATCATTCTGACAAGTAGCTCATTGAAATTCACCATGAAGAAAAATTAAAATTAATGGCAATTTTCCTTTCAGCAGATTATGATATGAAGTTGAAATATTCATTTTCACTGCTCATAGCAATAAAAGTAAATCAAAATTGCCCTGAAGTTTGAGAAGGAAGAGTTTTTTAGTATTTGTTTGTCCCCCTTTCCTTGTTTGCTTTAATGATTTCTATCTAGAAAATACTTCCAAATTCCTTTGTTCTCAATGACAGATTATATCCTCCATCCCCAGCATACATTTGTGTGCCATGGGCCTGTGTTGTGTTCTTGAAAATAATGACAACACCTCTTTCCTTTCCCTGTCATCTGTTACTAAGCATCACACAATGTCCACTGCCAAGAGGACCTTCTCTCCTTCCACAAAAGCCCAACAGAAGCCCCTGGGAATTCTGGGGTTTTTGAGCCAGGACTGGATATGCTACAGCAGCATTATGTGTGAGCAAAATAACTGGGCACTCACCATGGAGCCATGTGGCTGCTTAATCCATCAATGTGTTTTATTTCTTTGGGAATTTTTGTTCTCCTGGACTTTTTTTTTTAAGATGCATGGGCTTCTATACACAATATATTATGCTTTGAGGCCTAGTATGAATACCTAATCCCAACCTGGTATACCTCAAATCTGATTGTTTCTTCTATGTTCCATTCTCTGAGGTTTGCTAGGATTCCAGGAACGCCAGTCCTCCCTAGACTCTGACCAGGAAGTTCCCATCAATCTTGTCCAAAGGTCAGTCAGTACAATACTCCCTGTCTCTCACTCCCCATCATCACAGGGGATACATCCCAAGACCCCCAGTAGATGCTTGAAAGCAGGGATAGTACTGAACCCTATATATACTATGTTTTTCCCTATACATATGGTACATACCTTCTCACTTAAAGAAAGCACTTTACAGCTCCTTTTGGGCATATCCAAATTGCCAGCATCACTACTTTTTTGCTTGGGGGTCATTATTTGGTAAAGTAAGGAATACTTGAATGCAAGCACTGTGATACCATGGACCTCGGTCTGATAACCCGAGGGCTGCTAAGTGACTAATGGGCAGGTAGAGTATATACCGTGGATATGCTGGACGAAGGGATGATTCATGTCTCAGCTGGCATGGAGCGGATGGCATGAGATTTCATCACGCTGCTCAGAACAGTGTGCAATTTAAAACTTATGAATTGCTTATTTCTGGAATTTTCCATTTAGTATTTTCATATCACAGTTGACCATGGGTAACTGAAACCACAGAAAGCAAAACCATGGAAAGGGGGGTCAAATATACATACCCCAGCCCTACGCAACACTGAGCCCTTTCCCTTGAGCAGCGACGACTCCACTGCATTCTCTCTTCCCCTTCTGTGTGCACAATTCTATTTACAGTTGCATTTGTCAATGACATTCATAATTGCAATTTGTCTTGATGGTTTGAAAAGAATCTGTAATGGCAAAGTTGGAAACGAGTGGTCTTATTTAAAAAGATAAACAAGCATTTAGAGACTACTTAGTACCATAGACTATAAAAACTTTGATTGTGGATACAGAGAACAGATTGGCAGCTGTCAGAGGAGAGTGGATTGGGGTCTGGGTAAGAAAAGTGAAGGGACTAAGCAAAGAAAAAAAGGAAACATTCATAGGCAAAAACAACAGTATGGTGATTGCCAGAGTGAAATGTGGTGGGGAAGGTAGAGAGGGTACAGGAGGGCTAAATGGTGATGAAAGGAGGCTTGACTTGGGGTGGTGAACACACAATATACAGATGATGCATTGAAGAATTGTGTACCTGAAACCTGTATAATTTTATAGCCAATGTCACCCTAATACATTCAATTGAAAACAACTTCAACCAACTCACCTCACTTATTTTACCTTAGAAACAAGTGTGCAAGGTTGATCGATCTTTACAGAAGTATAAAGTTCTAAACCTGACCAAGTTCACTTGGGTAATCAGGAACCAAGATTTGTGCTCCAAAGCCCATGCTCTTTCAGCTGGGAAAGGTTAGACCTGTGGATATAAGGCAAAAGTAGCCAAAATATCAAAGACACAGGCAGACTGCTTTGAAGTAAAATCTAAAAAACTATGGACAGTTATAATGATGTGAATTCTTGCAGTAATAATAATAATTGTAAAAAATAATGAAAAATTAGTATATGCCATGCCCTGTGCTAATTATATCATTACCATAAGGTGGGTATCATTGTTTTTACAAATGACACTGAGAATAGGCAGGTTTAGATGCCTCATTCAGAGTCTCTAGTCTGGGTATGTCTTTCTACCTGCAGAAGCTAGTGCTCCCCACCACTCTGCACTCTGGCATGTGGCTGTATTGGAGACACTGCTGTGAGTACCACGTGTGACCAGCTGTGCCTGCAACCCCACTGATTTGCAGGTGGGATTACATAGGGAGCAAAATTGTCAGGGCTGGAATTTAAAGGGCTATTCAAATCATAAGACCTCTCTGGTTTTTCTTTCTTTCTCTCTCTCTTTTTTTTTTGAGGGGGGTGTTATTTTTTAATCTTTTAATTTTTTTCATATTTTTTAAATTGTTGTTCAACTATAGTTGTCTCCATTTCCCCCCACACTCCCCCTGCCACAGCCATGTGATATGTCTTTCTTTCCACCTGACATCACCGCTAAGCCCTTTCATGTCAAAGAAATAGGGTGAGAGTTTCTGAAAAACAAGATTTATTGAACCCAGATGAGTTTTTACTTAAAAACAAACAGGACTTCTACTTTGGATAAGAGAAAATCCAACCCTTTAACTGAGGACTAGAAAAACTAGATAAGGCTTTAACACATAAGTTTAATGATACTTCAATGAAAGATAAGAAATCCTCATTGATCATTTTTTGGAAGATGCTAGGGAATCAACTCATTTCCTTTACATTATAAAATAACCAAACAGTTAACAAGAAATTTCTCTTTTTAGAACTATTCCAGCTAATAAGTGAAGAAGGCATGCAAATTAGAATATCATCATAAATCTCCAAGGAATTAATGGATCTGGACAACAATTATGAATGGCTACTAACATCACAAAAAGAGACAGAATTAGGGTAAGTTTAAATGTCATAGAACTTATCATTCTTATTGAAATTCAGCCAAATTTTCTTGCATAGATGTATCCAGAATTCTCAAAAGTCCTTGGTTTATTTCCAGAGTTTTAAAAATGTTAATTCTAATATTTTTTGTCCTTTTTATTGTCATTTCTATGGAAGGCTGGATTTTCTGAGGTCCTTATTCCCTTGGTTTCACTGATGTTACTTACATTTGTTTATTTTAACATATTTCTTATCTAGACATTTCACAGTGAAGGAGATATGAAATGTTCACAAGAAGAGATACTCAATCTCAATTAGGAAATGATGTCAAACACTTTTTATAAGCATTTGCCATAAAACAATTATTGTAACTTGATATTAATATAATGTATGATTCTAAAATGAATGAAATAAAGATTAATATACAGTCTCAAAAGTTAAAAAAAGGATGAAGAAAAAGTGCCTATATCTCTTCAGCCTAAAGACAACTGCAAAGAATACTTGTATATTAGTAAATTCCCTATCAGCAGTTTTCTTATGCAAATAGATGAATGGGCTGATAACTGACTCTAACAGAATATTTGAAAACATAATACCTAAAAACTTTCCAAATTTAATGAAAAATATAAATCCACACATTTGGAAAGCTCAATAAACTCCAAGTATAATAAATTTAAAGTGCTACAACAAGGCACATCATAATTGTTAAAAGATTTTTTTTTTAATTATTGAGGCTGGGTCTCATGTTAGGTGTTCCTGCTACATTAAAAATGTTTCAATATTATTTATTTGGAATTAAATTTTTTAAAGGAGAAATTAACATACTTGCCCTACAAGAAATACTAAAAAGAGTTCTTCAGGCTTAAAAAAAAAAAACCTAAGTATTAAATTAAATCAACATAAAAAAATAGGATGACTAGTAAAAGTATCTATGTGAGTAAATATAAAGGACAGTAAAAAATATTTTTATTTGTAACTCTTTTTTCTTATTGTGTTAATAAGACAACTGCATCAAGCAATATATTTAAATCTATATTGATAGACACAAAATGTATAAACATGTAATTTAAGACAATAACGGTACAAAGGAAATATGGGAATGGAGTTTCATAGGAGCAAAGATTTTGTATGCTATTGAAATTAAACTGGCATTAATGAACTAGATTACTATAAATTAAGTTGCTAATTATAATTCCCAAGGCAACCACTAAGAAAATACAAAAAGATATTGTAGAAGAAATTCCAAAGGAATTAAAATGTCACACCAAAAAATATCTGACATGGACGCAGTAATAGAGGAAGAAAAACAACAAAAATGACCCAACATATAAAGAAAAGAAATAAAATGACAAACATAACATTACCTTATCAGTAGTTACATTAAATGTAAAAGGATTAATTCTCCAATTGAAACACAGATATTTGACTATAGGCTGATTAAAAGAGACTCATTTTAGATCAAAGACACAAATGGGTTCAAAGTACAAGGATGGAAAAAGGTATGTCATGAAAACAGTAACCAAAGAGAGCCTGAGTGGCTATACTAATACCAGACAAAATAGACTTTAAGACCAAAATTGTTATTAAAGACAAAGAACATTTTATAGTGATGAAAGGACAACCATCAAGAAGAAATAACACATTCACATATGAACCTAACCACAGAGCTCCAAAATACATAAAGTAAAAATTGATGACATTGAAGGGAGAAATAGATGATTTGGTAATAATACATGGAGACATCAAACTCCAACTTTTAATAATGGTGTGGTATAATAAGAAATATACTTGGTTTTGGCACAAAGCTAATAAAATTCTTGGAATTCCCTAGGTGATAGTGTCTTTTCTTATTAATAATGAGCCTCATTTAAGAACACTTGAATGTATGCTGATGAAGTAGCTTAAGGTGGGATCCCTACATAGCCTCCCTCAGGATGGCATTGCTATCAGAAATACCAATTTGTTATAGGGTTGGAATTTTCACCCCACTCACCAACCCCAGGCAATGGGGTAAATCCTAGAGATTAAGTTTATAAAAACTCTTGAGCAACAAGCTTTGGTGAGCTTCTGAGTTGGTGAATGCATCCACATGCCAGCAGAGTGGCACACCCAAAATCCGTGGAGAATGAAACTCCTGCACTTGAGAACCTTCTAGACCTTTCCCTATGTACCTCTTCATTCAATTCGTCTACATTCTTTATAATAAACCACTGAATATAAGTAAATGTTTCTCTGAGTTATCTGAGCCACTCTAGCAAGTTAATCGAACCCAGTGGTGAGGGCATGGGAACTTCTAATTTATAGCTGGTTGGTCAGAAGCACAGGTAACAATCTGGACTTGATTGACATTGAAGTGGGAACAGTCTTGTGGGACTGAGCCCTTAATCTGTGGAATCTGACACAATCTCCAGAGAGAGAGAGTGTCAGAATTGAGTTAAATTTGTGAGACACCTAGTCAGTGTCCACTGAGAATTGAAGAATTGCTTGTTGGTATTAGAAGATATTCCAGAAATGATTAAAACAACTAGATAGATAATCAAGGACACAGAGACTTGAACAATACTATAGATCAACTAGACCTAATAGACACCTGTAGAACGTACCACCCAACAATAGCAGAATATAAATTCTTCTCAAATGCACATGGAATATTCTTTAGGAGGCACCATGTGTCAGGCCATAAAAAGCTTAATAAATTTAAAAGGATTAAAATCATACAAAGTATGTTCACTGACCATAATGGAACTAAATAATAGAAGGAAACTTGTCCATGAGGCTTTGGGATCCTCTTTCTCCCCAGCTGCATTTGCTACTGAGGTTCACCCTACCTCTTTGTCCAAGGGCAGGGCCTCTTTGGGTCTGCTGACCCTTTTGCAAAACTGAACCATACTGGGGGCATGTGTCTTTATGAAACTGTCTTCAGGTCCAGCACCAAGATGCCTCACTCAGCCATGAACACAGCACTTCCCAGGTATCGTGTTGGAGGTAAGTCTTCCATCCTCCCAGGCTACACCTGGAAGTGCCAGGCCCCAGATTTTCCAGAGAGAGACAGCTATTCAAGGCAGAATGTATAAAAATTCTGTGAAAAGTCTGAAGACATGGAGATATAGAAAGGTGATCTATCAATATATCTAAGGGATTATTCCCATTATTGGAGAGGGTTGGGAAGGACATCATCCATGGAGGGTAGAATAAGGGAAGAAGTCAGAGTGGTGTAGGAGGGACAGGTATGGAAGTTTTCATTGGCAAAGGTGACTGGACCATGGCAGGGACAAGGATGGTATAGAAGCATCAAGGCTGTGGATAGGCCTGAGTAGCAGAGGCCTGTCAAGGCACATGGGCCATGGTCCTGATCAGCAACATGAAGTCCTTGCTCAGGGTTACAAGTAGACTATATAATCTGGTATCCCAAAGAGATATACTTGGAGACCACGTTTCAAGGGGATGAGCACCAGGCCCTGGCAATTGGGAAATGAGGTTCAGTAGCTTCAAAGAGTTTCACTTCCTGAGAGAATAAGCAATGTTTCCAAAGAAAAACTTCCAACACGTCACCCACTCATGGTTATTAATAGAAACTGGTTTTAGTCCTCCATTTTTCAACTGTGGCTGGAATGAAAAGTCCACATGAAAAGCCAGCAAAGGCATTCCCATGTGCTTAGTAGTTGTGTAGCTTAATTAAAATTGTTCTGTTCAGTAAAGATGTCTTGAGCACTTCCTTATTCTCAGCACCATACTATCACTGTAGGTAGATTCAGTGAAGATGATTCAGAATTGTGAATCCTTCCTTAAAAACTATTGATTAAATATGAAAATAAGTGGACTTAGTTGTTATTCCTTTTACTTGTACAAATTTATAAATTAGAAAAAGGCCTTGGTCAGATCATGTGTCCTGACTTTTGACTCAGAAAAAGCCAACACTTTAACACCTACTATGTAAATGATGTGTAAGGACTGAGGCCCAGTTTCCAGGGTTTTACCTGAGTCAGGGCAAGAACAAGGGCAAAAATGGGTGCTATCGGCAGGGAGCACCTAAGTTCAAAGTCAGTGAGCTGCACCTAGTCTAAAACCCTATAAAAGTTAAAAACATCCCTCCCAGCCCCTAGGCCACTGGGCAAATATCCACTTGCCCTCTGAGGTCATTCAGTCTCGAGCAGCAAAATTTTATGATGTCTAAATAGGCACTCTGAGCAGAAGGGAACACAAAGCACATTACTTTATGGATTTCTTTGGATATAAAGGGAAGAGTATTAATAGGCTTCCATGCCACAAAGCCTAGGTTCTTATTCCAGCCCTACTGCTGGGATCTGTGGGGCCACAGGTAAGCTCCTTAACCCTCCTGACTCCCACTTTGCTATCTATAAAAGGGGAATGGTCAGACCTGCTTCACAGGTGTTGTGAAGATTCAGGAGGGCCTATTCAAGAATGTGTAGATGGCACATTCTTAAATAAGTGCTATTCTTCTTCTTTCTTTACTGAAAAGAGGAGATGACCCTAGCCAATTTAGCACCACTAGAGGACTCTTCACACTGCCTGGGGAGAAACAGACCACCCTGGGCTCCTCTTACTGGATTTATTTGGATGACAAGTATCAGGGCTTCATCTAAATAGAATATAGTTGCATAATGGAGCTTTCAGCTGAAAAATATATAATTTGTTTCCCTCTCCCTCTGCCATCTCAGCCCTTCTCAGCAACCTTCTGAATAATGCATGAACTCCTCAGAAGGCTGTCTTCACTGCTCCTCCAGCCCAATCCATGCTCCAGCAGAAAGAGGTCATATATCTTGTCTCTTTAGAAACTGTCATGTTGTGGAACACAGCCTGCCTTTTCTGGGTCTGGGCCTTTCACCTCCCAGGCTGACGTCAGTCCTATTCTCTTTGGGGCTCTGCAAAGACTGAATAGGGGTTCTGCAATGAGTCCCCCCCACCCTGGGGTTTTCAATGGCTATCGCGTGGGGAGCAAGACAGCGGATGTGTCCGTGGCACCAGCTGTCTCTGATTATGTGGTCTGAGAACCCTTGGGTCACTAAGCCATGCACTGAGTTGGCAGGAGTTCATATAATCATAGAGTCCTGCCCCAAGTGGCATAAAGACGAGCATTGTCTTGGCAGCAGAAGAAATGATTGTATGAACAAGGCTGGTATTGGCAGTGCTTATTATTACCTGACCTCAGTTGATTCTGTGCCCAAACAGTAAAATACAGGCAATTCACAGGATTCTTTCTTTCTTCCTCTCTTTCTTTCTCTCTCCCTTTCTATTTCTTTCCTTCCTTCCCTCCCTCCTTCCCTTTCTTCCTTTCTTTCTCCCTCTCTCTCTTTCTCCCTCCCTCCCTCCCTCTTTCTTTCTTTCTTTCTTTCTTTCTTTCTTTCTTTCTTTCTTTCTTTCTTTCTTTCTTTCTTTCTTCCTTTCTTCCTTTCTTCCTTTCTTCCTTTCTTCCTTTCTTCCTTTCTTCCTTTCTTCCTTTCTTTCTTTCTTTCTTTCTTTCTTTCTTTCTTTCTTTCTTTCTTTCTTTCTTTCTTCTTTCTCAATATTTATACAACACCAGCTATGTAAGCATGCTTGCTACCAGTGGTATTTGCAAATGGATGTCTTACAGATCAAATTTTACATTAACATTTTTTTTCTGCATTGAAAGACCAATGCTTTCTTTCACCAAAAGTTTATATCTGTCCTGGCCCAGAAGTCACAAATTAAAATATGGCAGAGACTGACCTGTGAGTTCAGTTGGAAATCACCTTAGCTCTTCACAGTGGGGCTGCCACTGAAGGTTCCATATGTCCATCCTAAGCTGAGTCTTTAGGACAGCTGATGGACTTTTACCTCATCCATGATTATCACCTTCTCTCTTTCCAAGTCTTCAGCACTATCTGCAAGCTCCCTACTCAATCAGCCCCCTAGGTGTTATGCCAGTAGAGGACCTACCACCAACTTTATCAAGATAACTGAGGTAGATACCTATAAACTACTTCCCTTTTTCCTACCTGTAAATTTATTCACATATGCCCCCATCTTTACCTCCATTCCTCCAGACTCAGAGAACCAGGTGTCTGGATTTGGGCTCAAAGCCAACTCTTCCTCTACATTCCTCATTGATTGTTTGCCTCTTGCATCTAGGAGCTTTAGTCCACTAATCTACTCCTCTCTCTCCTGTGTATTCCAACTCCTCCTCTCTACTGGCTCTTTCCTTTCTTCTCATAAGAATGCTGAAGTCTCTCCTACCTTAAAAGAAATAAATACAAAATCCCAGCATATAGCTGCTTTCCCAGCTTCTTCCTTCCCTCTGAAGCCAAGCTTTGAGAAGCAAGCGTGCACTTTTTCTTTCTACTCTCTCCCTCCCCGCTTACTTCTCTGTGTTCAAGCTCCTGCCTTCACACTACGGAGCAACTGCTCTGGTAAAGGTTACCAGGCTTCTGGAAGGTTAAATCAAGAAGTTATATAGTCCTCATCTCTCTATGGCCTTTCTGCAGAATTTGACATACCAATCACTTCTGTCTTAAAAGTTTCCTTCTTGTTGTTATCAAGACAGCCAGCCCTCCTCTCCTCCTGCCTCTGATTAATTGCTTCTTTTCAGGGTTTCTTTTTGCCACACTGCTCTTCCCCCTCTGTTCTCACCCTTGTTATCTCCTTCTTTCATGATTTTACTGCAATGCATACTTAGGCCATTCAGACAAATAGAACCAGCCCTGGCCTCCCCCCATACTTCTTTATCCTAGTGTGTATAACACCTTAATAGGCACCCCCACTTGGATGATTATAGGGACCTCAAACACAGTGTATCTAAAACCAATCATCTGCCCTGGCTGGTGTGGACTGAGCGGCAGCCTGCGAACCGAAGGGTCGCCAGTTCGATTCCCAGTCAGGGCAATTGCCTGGGTTGCAGGCCAAGTCCTCAGGAGAGGTGCGTGTAAGAGGCAACCACACATTGATGTTTCTCTCCCTCTCTATCTTCCCCTCTGCCTAAAAATAAATAAGTAAAATCTTTTAAAAAAATAAAACCAATTTTCTTTCTCCCCTTTCACAGACCTGCTCTCTTCCTACATTCCCAGTCTCATACTATACTCACCATGTTAGAATCCTAAAGCCATAAACCTGACAGTCTAGACTTTTTCCCTTTATTCACCACATTCAAATAATCACATAATCTTGTCAATTTTATCTCCTAACTATCCCTAGAATGTTTTCTTTCTCACTATCTATCCTACCACTATCTGTTTTTATCTCTACCAATCACTTTTTAATTTATTCGATTCCTTTTGGGTCATGTTCATATATACCTGCACATTACTCCTAGGACAGTTTGATCAGGACAGATTTAAAAAATCTTACTGTTTGGCTTCCATGTATGACAAGAAGAAAGCTTTTTTTTCTGCAAAAATTCTGAAAAAGTTGGATATAATAAACAAAATCTTTAAATGAACCTCTATATAAGTTTCACATCTTATATAAAAATTACCTCAAAACTGGATTATGGGTATATTTTAAATATAAAATAAAAAACTTTCACCAACACACACACACACACACACACACACACACACAAGAAAATCTTTGAGACCTAGGCCCAGGCAAAGAGTTCTTGACTTGACCCCAAAGTGCAATTCATAAAAGAAAAAATTGATAAATTTGCCTTCATCAAAGTTAAAAATATTTGCTCTGTAAAAGACCCTGTTAAATGGGTGAAAAGACAAGCTACTGACTTGAAAACATTTTCAAACCACATATCTGACAAAGGACTACTATCTAGAACTTATAAAATAACTCTCAAAACTCAACAGTGGAAAAGCAAATAATCTAATTAGAAAATGGTCAAGAACAACAGTATGGTCATTACCAGAAGGGAAAGGGGCTTGGGGAGGTTGAAGAAATCAAAGGTGTCAAATATATGGTGACAGAAGGGTATTAAGCACAAAATGCGATATGCAGGTGATATTATAGAATTGAACATTTGAAACTTATATAATGCTATTAACCAATGTCACCCCAATAAATTTCATAAAAAAAGAAAAAGGTCAAAAGACATGGAGAAGCATTTTATTGAAGAGGATGTACAGATGGTAGATAAGAGCATGAGAAGTTCAATATCACTAGCCATTTGGGAAATGCAAATTCAAACCACAATGAGATGTCACTATACGCTTCTCAGAATGGCTAGAATAAAAAAAAAGGTAACACCACAAAATACTGACAAGGATGCAGAGAAAATGAATACATTGCTGATGGGAATAGAGAATGGTATAGCTACTTTGGGACAGTATTTGGCAGTTTCTTTAAAAATTAAACATTCAACTGTCATCTGACCCAGCAGTTATACTCACAGGTATTTATTCCAGAGAAATGATGAATTATGTTCACACAAAAACTTGTATACAAGTATTTATAGCTGCTTTATTTGTAATAGCCAAAAACTGGAAGCAACCCAGTTCTCTTTCAAAGGGTGAATGGTTAAATGAACTGTGGTACATACTTACCATGGAATACTACTGCTCCTGTCTGAACATCTGGGTCCCCTGAAAATTTATGTTAAAATCCTAACCCCCAGAAGTGATGGAGATTAGTAGGTGGGGCCTTTAGAGGCTACTGAAATAATGAGAGTGAAACCCCATAAATGAGCTTAGTGCCTTTAGAAAAAGAGTCCCCAGAGAGATCCCTAGCCCTAGTCCCTTCTGCCATGTGAGGGCACAGGGAGAAGGCACTGGTGTGGACGAGGAAGTGGGGCTTCACAGGAACACGACCATGCCAGCATCCCGACCTTGGACTTCCAGACTTCAGAACAGTGAACAACAAATAAATTTCTGTTGTTTATAAGCTATGCAGTCTGTGGTATTTTGTTGAAGCAACACAAATGAACTAAGACAATTAGTCAACAATACAAAAGGAATTATTAATACAGATACATGCACCAACCTGAATGAATCTTCAAAGTATTATGCTAAGTAGAAAAATTTTTTTAAAGTTATATACTGTAGGATTCCATTTATTTAATAGTCTTGAAATGGCACAATTACAGAAATGGAGAACATGCTAAGAACAGGCTAAGGAGGGTGTTATGAAAGGGGAACATGAAGAATCCTTGTGCTGATGGGAATGTTCTATATCTAGACCATGTCAATGACAATATCATGGTGGGGACATTGTGCTATAGTTTGGCAAGATGGTACAATTGGGGGAAGAGGGTAAAGAGGGATCTTTCTGCATTTTTTCTTATAACTGCATGGGAATCTATAATTATTTCAAACTAAAAGGGTTAATTGAAAAATAATTGCAGGAAAAAATTGTCTCTTCTTCTCTAAATCACTTCAGGGAAGATGGTTTCGATTTGTTGATCAGAGGAGTGGATGTGATAAAATGCTAAGGAAATGTAATAACACAACAGAGGGAGGGAGGGAAGGAAAGAAAAAGAAGCAGAAAAAAAGGCTAGAAAGGGATGGAGGGGCAGAGAAAAGGAAGAAAAACTGGAAATACTTAGATTTAGAGCACTTGACATAAGGAATTGATGAGACACCAAAGTTTGGGCACAAGAAGAATTGTGTGGAGAGGATTTCAGAGATATTTACATATGATGTGTTATATAATCTTCTCTCTCAGGTCTGCAAGAAAATGTAGTAAAGACCTGCACTACTTATCAATCTTTTTCTTTATGGCAGGGTTTGTATTTATTTCAGTGTGACATCATGATAATGGTATGCAAGGTGGCCTGGAATGTTTAAGTCATATTTGGTGGTTTTGTCTTGTTTTCACCCTTTAAGTAAATTACCTCCCTTGAACTGTAATGAGAATGAGCTTCCACGATGACCATGCAGTTGTTACACTCATAGTGCAAGGGAGTGAAGGTTGGCCCAAGAGGCTTTGTACAGTCCTTGGGAAGTATCCTTCAAAAAGAAAGAAATGGTGGGGGCTATTCTGAAGTCAGGATCAGAACCACGGAGGGGTATGGAATTTTAGGGTCCAGATGTGTGAAATGTTTACATAACCACACTTATGTGGCTTTAGGTAAACTAGGCTGAGAGAAACTAAGGAAGTCTATCAGAAGGTACAGGCTTGGAATTAGTGTTAGCTCATACTGGGCATTACTATTGAGTATATAAATATGCAATTTATGCAGATATTGGGATATTTCATGGATGAGGAAGTCAATAGCAGACATGACTGGACATGTTCGCAAGCCCTTTCTGGCTGCTGGGGAGCAGAAGGTCATGGAGGGACCTGTGATCAAGCAGACCACCTGCTATCCCCCACGTGTTCAGTCTGTGGTCAGACACTCCTCCAAACACGGCAGGCATGGCAGACCTGGAGGCTGGAAGTAGAGGAGGTTAAGAGGGTGTGCAAGGCCCAGCCCTAATAATTAGCTGCGGGCACAAAGCCACAGAGACCAGCACTGTGGCAGAACGCCCACCAGCCCTAGAAATGCTCCACAGCAGAATGGAGACGTGCTGAAATTCAGAGTTCACGGCTGCCTGTCAAGGGGAAGGGAAGTTGGAACAGGGCATGTGGTCAGCACCTAAGGACTTCTGCTGCAGTTCATTCCAGGGCACAGCTGAGCACTATTTGGAAAGGCAAGAACAGCTGGCTCAGACGATGGAGGAACAATTAATGGTCAAATTTAAGAACTAACTTAAATTTCTCCAGGGAGCCTGATTTCTTGCTCTTGGGGAATCTAATTCAGAAGCTGTAAGAAAATCAGCTCCCCTCAGGGAATCTGGACGGAGTTAACCACGGGGTTGGAGCCGGAAGCGGAAGTGGGATGCGGACCTGAGCCCAGAGATGATACACAGTGAGGCACGTGTGACTCAGCCTGCTGAGGTCAAGTCCTGACAAGACAGGTTTGTTGGGTGGGGATGACAGTGGTAGATTGCTTTCATAAGAAAATACAGGGAAGAAAAAGATTTAGGGGGTGGTGGACGAGAGCAGGCATTTGAGCACTTGCTGGGAGGAGAAAGAGGTTCTAGGGAACATTTTTAGGAAGTATTGCAGTGTTTCATGCTGTTTAATAAACATCCTCCTTCCTGTTCTCAATTAGCCACCAATAAGTGCTTATCAAATTGGTTTATTGAGAAGGCCCAGCTCACTGGGGTATAGACATAGGGTTTTTATTTTTTTCAGTAACTGCTCTCCAGCTATGTCACACTCCCCTTTCCACAGCTTGTCAAGACTCCAGAAATTTTAAAATATCCCTTTAAATCATTGAAACAGTCTTGTTCCAGTACTGACAATTCCAGAGCATGCTAACGTTGTAGCCCCAGCAGCTCGGAGCTGGGAAGTGAGCTGGGAGGGCTGGGGATGAAGCCCACCTCGAGAGGACATTCTGACCTTTCACATTCTGAGCCCAGGCCCTGACAGGAAACAGGGAAGAGGTCCTTCTTGTGTCCCCTCCGTGGGTGGGTGTTGCTGCTTTTCTGGGTAACACTGATGGGAGGGTCAGGCGTCCAAATGCTGTCCTTTCTTGTGCCCCTGAGACCTCACTCATGCAAGTCCCCAGATGATTCTCTCCTAAGAAATGTGCCAGGGATCCCTTCCCCCAAAACAGTGCTCAAGCCCAGCCACCTTCTCTGTTGTCTACTGACCTGTGGGAGACTTTTCTAAGACAAATGGTAGGGGTGCTGCTGTCCTGCAGGCACCTGTCTAGCAGTTCTGCCATCTCTCTGTCACCCCTTCCTCTTTCTCCAGGCTCCATCAGGATTAGAAGCTCTATAGGTCCGAAGACACAGCAGAACTCAAAGAGAAGGAGAAGGCCTCGCCTTGGTGGAGGAGGGGGTGATTCACGTTCTCTCAGGCACCCTCCTTTCTCAAGAGGTGATCTGGAGGCTCACCAGCCTCGCTGCCCTGGCTCTGCCCTGTAGTTCATGGCCTGCTAACAACAGAGGGCTTTGGTTTCCTGCACACCGTGGGGTTCCACATTTCTGGATCTGTGTGGCTTCCTCTCCACTGGACATCTGGAAAATGCTCCTCTTTTAAAATAAGGTTAATCCTTAGTCTTCTACCTCTTTGATAGGCTAAGTATCTATTTCCTCTGCTTCAATCCCACCCTGGGAACATACATGTTTCTATCATGTGTCTCATGATAGTAAAATGACACCTTTAAGTATCTAACTCTCCCACACCAAACTATACATTCCCTGAAGATAGAAACTTGCTTTTTGATTTTCATATGTTATGCCTACAATGGCTTCTGATTCATAAAGACAGTCTATAGTGCTTATTGATCAGACTAAAGAAAGAAGGGAAAAGGACTAGACCACTCATCTTTCACGTGAGGGGTATGTGCAATAGACGCTTCAGCTTGGGGTGCCAGCCTCTGACACCTTCCTATGTTCAGGACATGGGAGGTGAGACCAGCCCTTGTCCACTGAAGTTAAAGCCAAATACTATCCTGCTGGACCCTGGTGAGGAGAGCCCAGGTGGGTGGCTTAAGTTCAGCTACAAGGAAGACCTACCCAGGATTTAAGCTAGAGTAAGGGAAGTCAACATGGGGAGGCCCGCTCCCTGGGGCCTGGTGGCAGCAACAGGACACCAAACTGGTTGGTCCTATGTGGGCCTAGGTGCCTGGTCTCCTGCCGCCTTCCCCTGCCTCATTTGCCAGGCCTCCCACCAATTCTATAATCTACCAAATATCCTTCCAAAAAAATTAGCAGAGGGTTTCTCTTATCTACCAACAGAGTCCTGACTAGTACCCTGTCAATAGATGCTAATTTATCCTTGACTTTGAAAAAGATATAGGCATATGTATGTATATATGTACAAATATAAATATATATTTAACTTAAAATTATGTATAATCTAAATATATATTCCTTTATGTAGATATAATTTAAAGTTAATCAATAGTAGAATAAAATAGGATCTAAAACTTACAAGTTACAAAACAAAAAAGGGCAAATAAAAGTTGATCAGTATACCAAAAGATCGGAAAAGGAAAGCAGAAGTACAAGTTAGCATACAATTAAAAAGTTAGAGCAACACTATCTGTTATCATAATAAATGTGACTAGAATATACTTCCCATTTAAAACAGAAGGGCTCCCAGGATTCAAAAGGATAAATCCAGCCCTCTTAGTGTGTGGTCAGTTCTTAGATTGGTGCTCCTAACTTCCATTCCACCTTCTTTTAATTTGGAGAGGTTGAAAACTAAAAATTACCTTTTTCAAAGGCCTGCAAAATGAGGGTGCTGTGTGTAAATTAGGTTGGGCCAGTAAGATGCACTTGAGGAAGGTGCACTTGAGGAAGATGGCTACTTTGGTAGGTGGAGGTGAGGTGGAGGTGAGGTGGAGGTCACTGTCCTGCCGCCGGTTGATGGGAAACAAGTTTGGACAGACAGCGCTGTGGGCGGCAGCCGGAGCTGTGTTCCTGAGTCTGGCTAGGACTCAGGAGCTGTGTTCCTGAGTCTGGTTGCCAACTAGCAAAGGTGAGCAGTGGCTCCGCTGGCAGCAGGAACACTAGCTTCCTGACCCCCATGCAGTAACTTGGAATCAATAGTCCAGTGAAGGCCCCCATCCCCACTCCTCCAGCCACCCCTAACACATCACTAAGCACTGAATTCCCTGCACTAAATCCTTTTCCATCTGAAACACATACAATGATTTCTATTTCCTCCACAAAAATCTGAGCAATGTACAGTGTTCACAAAAGGCAGGTCTAAAATAAAGTGACCCATAGAGCTCTTTTTCTTTTTTTTTTAAGTTTTTTTTTAAGATTTTTTATTTATTTATTTTTAGAGAGGGAAGGGAGGGGGGGAGAGGGAGAGAGAGAGAGAAACATCAGTGTGCGGTTGCTGGGGGACATGGCCTGCAACCTAGGCATGTGCCCTGACTGGGAATCGAACCTGCGATGCCTGGTTCACAGCCCGTGCTCAATCCACTGAGCTACACCAGCCAGGGCCAAGCTCTTTTTCAAAAGGATGACAAAGACATAGTACATTAATGAAAGCGAAGCAAAAACTAAAGTAGGGATGGCAATATTAATATCAAACAAAGAATTTAAGAAAAAAACATAGAGAATATTATTTCAATGCAAGATGCAAATCACAAAGAAGATATAAGCCTTGAATGTTTATATTCTGTATAAAATATCACCTAGATGTTAAAAATAAAAATCTTAGAAATCAAAAAGTAATTGAGAGAATTGTAATATTATTGGTAACTTTTATCATTTTTTATGCACTTTGATGAATCAAGTATACATAGGAATTATTAATATAATTAATAAGTTTTTCAAGATTTATAGTCTGCAAGTACCTAATTAATATTCCTTGAAAATAGCCACAGGGCATTTATAAACTAAGTTAATATATTAGATCATAAAAGAAACTTCCATACATTCTAGATGTAAACTCTCTGACCATATCCAGCAAAGCAAAGAATTAGTAAGAAAAATATTAAATAGTCAGATCCCAAAACCAGGAAATTAAGCAATATTCTTCTAAATAACCCCCGGTCAGAAAGGAAATAAAACATGTAATTAAATAGTGTTGAATGTAACAACAATAACAATACTAGGTTTCGAAACTTCTGGCATGTGACAAAGCTATACTCAGAAAAAAGATCATATTCTAAAATGAGATTATTATTTTTCAGAGGGATAATGAAAATAAATGAATTAAGTATTCATCTTACAAAGGAAAGTTTTCAAAATTATTTTGTTTGCTTGTTTGTTTACTGTGTAATTAGAGAAGGTGGTTTCACCTCTTTATGCACCTGCTTCTATGCAACATCCTTCATGGTTTTTGTGTTATTTTTTCCAGCTTTACTGAGGTATAATTGACAAATAGAAATTGTACATATTTAAGTTATAAATTTGATGTTTTGATATATGTATACATTGTAAAATAATCACCATAATCAAGCTAATTAACATATCCATCAGCTTACATAGTTCCAATTTTCTGTGTGTGTGTGGTGAGAACACGAGACATACCCTCTTAGTACATTTCCAGTATACAATATGTATTATTAATTATAGTCACCGTGTTGTACACTAAATCTCCAGGACTCATTCATCCTGCAAAACTGAAACTTTATACCCTTTGACCATTGCCTCCCAACCCCCTGCCCCCAGCTCCTAGTAACCACCATTCTACTCTCTGCTTCTATGAATTTGACTATTTTAGTCTCAGAAGAAATGTGGGCTTTTTCTAATGTAAAATAAATGTAAAGCAAAGCTGTTAAAAGTTATTAATATAATGAAAGCAGAAATCAATTTATTGAAAAACAGAAAAGTATTATTAATAACTCAATCCAATCTGGTTTCTGTAAAACAAACAACAACAATAAATTAAAGAACTTTCTAAAAGTCAAGTAAAAAGAAAAAGAAAGAAAAAAAACCAATGCTAGCCTATTTGAAGATCCTGAAAAGGGATCTTTAAAGTTACCAAAAAGAACTCGATGTGATGAAGAAAGTGTGATTACACTACTAATCCGTAAAGACATTTTAAAAATGTAGGAGAAAACACCCAGTCACAGGGTGGGGTGGTGTAGTACTCCTCTGGGGCATCACTTGGAGCCCCGGGCTCAGGTCTTCCCTCGGTGCAGGATGTCAGTGGGGGCCTGCCCGCTCGAACAGGGTGCAAGGTAGTTCATGTCCTGCCGGGCAAGCCCCACCAAGGGGAGTGGGGAGCCAGGGGATAGATGCTTCCCCATCCCCCACCCCACTAGGAGCAAGGCCCTGAGCTGCAAGTTGTAAAGCTTCTCCGATTGTCCGCTGGGTGTGAGTATCCTGTAGTGATCAGTCAAGTGGATAACACAACCTTGTTTGGACTCTCCTTTCTGCTTCACTTTCCTGTCCTTTCCTCATTCCTGTCCCAACTCCTAGATCTACACTCCCAAATGAACAACCATACATGAACCTTGGTCGAAGGCTCTCTCTCTCTCTTTTTTTCCCAATTGACCTTGACTTTATTTTTAATCTGAAAATCTTAGTTTTTTCACTGGAGTATTTAATTCATTTAAGTTTACTGCAATTACTAATATATTTGTGATTCTATCAATTTAATAATTGCCCCACCTTTTTTATTTGGGGTTTTTAAATAATTAATTTTTAAAGAATGGTTTTTAAAGAATAGTCACTACAAAATTGAGAGGAAGGTACAGAGATTTCCGGTATACTCCCTGCATACCTGGGATAAATCCCACTTGGTCATGGTTACAGTTCTCTAATGCTTTGTTGGATTCAATTTGCTAATATTTTCTTGAGGACTTTTCCATCTATGTCCATGAGAGATGTTTCCTTTCCTTGTAATGTTTTTGTCTGGTGTTAGTGTTATGGTAATGCTAGCCTCATAGAATGAGTTAGGAAGTATTCCCTATGCTTTTATCCTCAGAGAGATTGTAGAGAATTGGTATTGTTTCTTCTTTAAATATTTGGTATAATTAATCAGTAATTCACCTGGGTTTTATGCTTTCTGTTTTGGGAGTTTATTAATTATTGATTCAATTTATTTACTAGCTATATAACTATTCATAGTACCTATTTCTTCTTGTTTGAGTTTTGGAAGATTGCTGTCTTTCAAGGAATTGGTCCATTTTATCTAGATTATCAATTTGTTGGCATGGAGTTGTTCAGAGTGTTTCTTTATGGCCTTTCTAACTAAGTCCATGGAGTCTGTAGTGATGTCTCATCTTTTATTTCTAATATTAGTAATTTGTGCCCTTGCAATTTTTTTTTTTAGTTAACCTGGTTAGGAGTTTATTGATTATACTGATTTTTTTTCAAAGAATCAGCTTTTGGTTTTATTGATTTTCTCTATGATTTTCTGTTTTCAATTTCACTAATTTCTGCTGTAATCCTTAGTTCTTTTCTTCTGCTAACTTTGAATTTAATTTGCTCTTCCTTTTCTAGTTTCCTCAGCTAGGAGCTTAACTTACTGATTTTAGATCTTTCTTTTCTAACATTGCTTTCAATGATAAAAATTTCCTTGTAAACACTACTTTTGCTACATCCCACAATTTTTGATAAACTGTGTTTTCATTTTCATTTCATTCAAAATATTTTTTTAATTTCTCTTGAGATTTCTTCCCTGACCCATGTGTTATTCAGAAGCATGTTGTTCAACTTTCTCATATTTTGGGACTTTTCAGTTATCTTTCTGTTGTTGATTTCTAGTTTAATTTGATTGTGGCCTTAGAGCAGAAGTGATATTATTTCTATACTTTTTAATTTATTTAGATGTGTTTTATAGCCCACACTGTGGTGTATCTTGGCGAATGACCAATGTGAGCTGGAGAAGAAAGCATATTCTTGTTGGATGAGGTAGTCTGTAGATGTCAATTGTACCCATTTTGCGGAAGGTGTTGTTGAATTCAATTATATCCTTGCTAATTGCCTGCCTGCTGGATCTGTCCATTTTTGATAAAACAGTGTTGAAGTCTCCAACTATGATAGTGGATTCATCTATTTCTCTTTTCAATTCTAGGTTCTGATTTTGGAAGAACCCAAGGTAAGACAATTGGCACTAAGAGTAGTTCTAGAAAGTGGATTCTCAGGGTGGGACTTATAGATGGGCCATTCACAGGTCATATGGCCATCAGCTCCCCAGAGCTGGTTGTAAGTAGGTGGTAAAAACTTCTAACATGCATTGATATCACAATTACTAAATTTTTTTACCTGTGGTTGACTGGGATGAATACAGTGGAGTGATGTGTTGGATTAGGAATAGGGCACTTGAACTATTGAAGGCAATTGTAATTGTAAGTATGTTGAAGTGGTCTAACTTTTGTTAACCACATTTGAAGTCTTGAAAAAAGAAAATTATGGGATCAGGAAAGCCATCTCTCAATACAGAAAACATGCTGTAAAAGCCAGATTGCTTCTATAGAAGCATTTAATGAGATCCCCTCTTCCCAGCAGCTGTAGAGCACACTGTGTAAAAAATCAAGCCAGAATCTAATTGTAAAGATAACAGCGTAGGAAAGGAGATAGCATGCGTCCACAATAAGCATCACATGTTAGAATCAGGGCCCTGATACAGAAAGAATGAATCTGTCAGACACAGAATGGGGACGTTTGGATGTATAACTCGAAGAATTTTGAAACTCTAGAATTCCCCTGGATAGTCTCCATTGGGAGAAGCAGCCACCTTCTGCTTACCACAGAGAGCATCTCCTCCTGCCTGGAGACCTGGGTAGACCTTACCTGAAGCCAGAACCTTGCAATATGGGCCCTCATTAGAGTTATATATCAGCTGACAACCGTGATCATGTGTCAGACAGCCAGAGGATGGGACTGTGGTTCTTACCTCAAGAGGAATTGCAGAGCCTGACTCATAGGTACTGGGAGGAACCAGGGAGCACACCTGGGAGTAGACTTCAAGGATATTATATTTGGGGATGCAAAATATAAAAATGAATAGGGAGAATACATTGATATGGGGACTCACCAATGACCTTGGATATAATATTCTGAAAGGACACAATCAAACAATTTACTAGAGACTTATTTCAAGCCTTTAAAAAATAATAATTAAGAAAAAATTTTAACTGCTCCAGAGAATATAAATTGTAAAAGATTTCTGAAGTACAAAATAAGATTCAATTTATAAAATAAAGCTAATATGTCCTTGAAGGCAAAAATGACAATAAAAATTACAGACCAATTTATTTCATCAACACAAGGAGAAAAATCTCTAAATAAAATATTAGCAAATATTTTGAATGGCATATTTTTTAAAATATGCCACACCATGTCCAGATAAGGGTTTATTCTAGTCTTGGTAGGACAATCAGAAAAAAAAATATGTCCAGAGGGAAGATCTATTCTTGCATTATGGAATAACACTAAACTCTGTCTTCAGAATGAATCTGTCATCTTTTGGAACAAATTGTTTTTCTGCTGTCTGTGACAAGGATACTTGAACTAATAAGAGAGTGGTTAGTTGTGATGTTCTAAAACATATATTTAAGAGTCTAGGGTTTTACTATATATAAGCAATAACTAATTCAAAATATCTGATGGAAAAAAGATTCCCAATGATAGAGTTACAGAAATTGTGACTCTCTTTAAGAATAAACTTCATATAAAATAAGCAGCTATTGGCCAAACTAGACAAAACCAGTTAAATAAAGAATACAATTTTCAATAATTGGTCAAATGGCTACCCATTTGGGGAAAAAATGTTACTTTGCATAATAAATCAATATCATCACCAGATAAATTAAATATGTGAATATAAAAAGTGAAATTATAAAAACCTGTAAGGCAAATAAATGAATAGTCTATATATATGAGTATTTCTTTTGAGCAGGGAAGTACTTTCTAAGAATGATACCAAACACAGAAATTATAGAAGAACTAGATCATTAAATTTTGACAGTATAAAAATGTATCTTATAAAATAAGATGAATAGACAAACAACCATGTGGGGGGAAATATATGTGACTTAAATAGGAAGCAAAGACTTGATATTGTTTATATATATCTAAACAATATATATAAAGCCATGTATACAGCTATGTGTGTGTGTGTGTGTGTGTGTGTGTATACAGTCTTACAATCAATAGAAACAAGACGAATGATCCATCAGAAAAACAAACAAGGAGTATAAGCATACAATTCACAAAAGAAGAAATGCAAACAAATACTGATGCTAAAAAAATGGTCAAGGTCCATAATAACCAGCAAAATACAAATTTAAAAAAATGAGATGCTATTGTGTACCTACCAATTTGATAAATACAATTTAGTAGTGATTATAATGGCTAGAATTAAAGAACACAGGACGAAATGAGTATGCTCATGGCCTGTTGGTTTGAATATAACAAACACAAACTCTTTGAAGAACACTTTGGGAATAAATAGCAAAAACCTGAATAACGTTTACAAATTTTTGAACCAGAAATTCTATATCTAGAGCCCATGACTAGGGCATTTATATTAAGAATATATACTTTGACTTAAAAAAAAAGACTTTGCCCTCAAAAATTATATTGTCAATGCAAAAACTATTAGAAGCAATTTGAAAGTACAACAATAGGGAATGGATTAACTATATTAATATATATTGTATAACACAACCCTATGCAGCCATTGAAAATAATGTTTTAGAAGCATACTTAGTGACTTGGAAATACTGCATTACATTGTTAAATAGGAACTGGTTTAGTAAACAACATGTACCAGCTTTTTATTTTTGTAAAACAATATAACAAGATATATGTTAATAATAGTTATCACCAGCTTGTGGAATTCCTATTTAATTTATGTTATCTTTCATTGCTGTCTGTCTTTTCTAATATCTTACAGGCAACATAGCACTTTTATAATCTAAAAAAAAAATAAATGCTAAAAACAAACAAACATAAAAACACTAGTTCACATCCCAGAAGTGGCTAAAATTCCCTGTGTTGGATTGTGTGCTGCCCAGGACAAAAATGGCAATAGGAAATTGAAATGAAGTTATTATTCTTGCATTAATTACTATTATTACAGAGGTACAATTGCAGTCTGTCAGTTGCCCAGTTCCTGTTATTATGTGAGTGTAAGTCTTCAGGGAGTCTTTGTGCCCCTCTGGCCTCTGTCATCATCAAATCTCTGAGCAGCAGACAAACATCCCCTTCCGGGTGGGTTAGAAACGGGGTGAAGACCATCTGGCTTTCAGATGGACAAGCACGGTTTCAGAGAGAAAGGGAGATTTCCCATCCCAATAGTGGATTCGCTGGACATCATCTCAGGAAGCATCTGTCACCCAGCGCACCGGGTACCCTGTCCTGGTAGAGCGCTTATGCTCTACCTCTTTCTTATTGGGCCTTTCCAACAGTCAGCAGGCCCCTCCTGATACCAAGACAAAATCTGCCTCCCTGGCATTCCACTCACTGACTGGCCTTGGTGAGAGGAATGGGATTTTTTGAGTTGTTCTGATACAGCTCTGGTTCTGCTGGAGTCACCAGTAATTGTCCATCCAACTGGACAGATAGGAGCTATCAGTCACTCTTTGCATCATAATAGTTCTCTGTGATCTGCCTTTTCATCTTTTTTTAAAATTTAACAGCTTCATATGTGGTAAAATTCACATACCATAAGTGTGTAATTCAATGATTTTTAGTAAATTTACAAAGTTGTGCAACCATTATCACAGTCTAATTTTAGAACGTTCCCATCACCCCTCCCCCTAAAACCCTGTACGCACGTGTAGTCACTCCCCATCCCTCCACTCTCCCCTTGCTAGCTGCCCCTAGGTTTCTCTTTTATACAGGAGTCTACAGCTAGGCTGTCTCTTGATCATCTTTGAGGCTAGCATTACCTCTATACTTTCCTTTTTAAAAACCATTTATCATACTGTTTCCAGCCCCTTCCAGCCCATTTCTTAGGAATCCAGGCTAACCCAGGTTTAGGGTGTGCAGAGAGTTGAAGGTCAAGGAGATAACATGCCCACGCTATGCCAGCCTGCTACTGAGCAAGGTCAATCTGCACCCACACACTGTGCAGGTGTCCTTTAAACAAGGTGGCCAACGTGCTCCTGAATGGGCATTTGATGTGATTTAGCCCAGTTTCCCAGGATCATTAAAGCCTAGGGGAGAGTGCAACCCTGATCTACCTTTGAACGTTGCAGATAGTTGTTCTTTTTCTTTTCCTTTTTAAAGAAGCCCTTGCTTCTTACTCACCTGAATGAGATTTGAGGATAATGTTAGCCTGACATCACACTGAACTGTGATGGGTGCTAGATGTGAAAATTGAAGGCCAAGAAAAGCCTTTCAAAGTCCATGCCCAGGGCATTTGGGGATGTGGTGGAGGTAGAGAGAATTTTGTAAGGGTGCAACAATTTGGGTGGGTCCTAAAATGGAGATGTGTGACATTGCCAGTGCTTACTTTTCCCCAGAGTCTCTCAGGGAATGAGGCTGGTCTCCTGTTTGCTGAATGCATAAAGTAAAACAGCCACTGAAGGAAGGACTCCATCCTGAGGAGTCACTTGTACCCTAGCTCTCTAACCAGGGACAGAAGTCTTAAACTGTGGAAATACAACCGTAATATACTACACTGGCTATATCTTTCTAATTAATTCTGCCACACCACCCCCAACTTTCATGTTAATGTCATCAAACTAATCCCTTAATCAGCTACCCACTTTAGTCCACCCCCACAAATGATTTTTGGTTATGTTTTTTAATTCTTATTTTACAAATAAGCCTGAAGCCATTATGTTTAAACTAAAGCAAGACATTTAAAATATCTTACCCTCTTAACTTGTTGAAAGATCTTACCCCAAAATTACCATTACCCAACCTATTTCTCAGAAAATGCTTCACCCCTCTCCAAATCTGAAATTACTATTTCTGGGAGTGCAGTGGAGGTAAGTGATGAGGAAAGACTCCAAAATGTAGAAATAAAGCCCAAGAAAAGGTTTAACATTCCTCTGGGGTTTACATCTGAACCAAGTGTCACCAGCCTCAAACCACCTTCCCTTCCTGTCTCTCTCTCCCCCTCCCTTTCTTTCTTCTTTTCCTTCCTTTCCTTTCTCTTCCTCCCTCCTTTCCTCCCTCCTTCCCTTCCTTCCTTCCTCCCTCCCTCCCTCCCTTCTCTCCCCTTCTTTCTTTCTTTCTTTCTTTCTTTCTTTCTTTCTTTCTTTCTTTCTTTCTTTCTTTCTTTCTTTCTTTCTTTCTTTCTTTC
>PVIA01001335.1:0-149100 GCA_004024845.1 Tonatia bakeri | reverse complement strand
CTCTGCGCCCTGCACTGCCCCCACCCTGCCCTCCACCCCAACCATTGTGGAGCATCCCTCAACAGGCATCTCTCTTTCCCAAAGAGAGGAGACAACCACTGCAAACTCCTAACGTGAAACCGCAGATTCTGATTTTTTTAAATGTTCAGAAAAGTAAAAATAAAAACAATTTTACTAGTCCCCTGAGGGATTTTTAAGCCACTAGACTCTTCCAGTTCTTAGCCAGTAGGGTCATTACTATTGGGTGCCCTGATGCACACGCGCACACACCACACACACATGCACATGTGACAGCACCTACCCACACACTCTTCATGCACGTGTATGAGAATGAAGCATGGGGACCTTCAGTGTTCAGTTGTGCACGTAGGTAGCTTGGAAGTAGCTGCTTCATCCTAACAAGTAAAAAGCTGAACAGATGGAAAAATCATGAACTCTTCTTGGATCTTATAAGAGAGGGGAGGACACAGGGCAGCCTGCTACCCCCAAAATTGGAGAGACAGACAGGCGATACAGGGAGCCCTCACTTCCTGAGCAGACTCCCCAGCCAAAACCACCACAAGAGCCAGTGCCAGGGGAGCCTGAACTGTTGTTGACAGATTGCTGGAGGCTCAGGGTGGGCAATTCTGAGAGTTAAAAATCTCCGAGGGGGCCCAGTCATGGAAGGGGTGCACAATTTTGGAGATTTACCTCCTCCAGGCATACAACCATGTTCCCAGAGTAAATATTGGCAAAAATCGCCCTCATGCTTCCGGCAGGGGAACATGACCATTTTTCAAATTGCGAGAGCACTCTGTTCTTCTTAGCAAGACCTGTCATCAGGGGAAACAAGTTAATTGGCGGGGTATAATCAGAGCCTAACTAACCTGGGGGGAGGGAAGCACTCAGCTCCAGTCAGCTCCAGACATCCTCTCACACCTAAAGTTAGAGAAGAAAATTTAAAACACTCGTGAAGTTCACAGTCCAGAGGGACAGGCTCACTAGAAAATTGAGACCTAATCATAGGACAATAGAAGGCCTCTTCTCCCCCTGCGCCTCACCATGTTGTCAAAGGCCTGTTTATAGTGGCTCCTTTTATTCGATACATCATGTCCAGCTATCAGAAAAATTACAAGGCATAGTAAAAGGCTAAAGCACAGTTCAAAAAGGCAGAGGAAGCATCAGAACCAGACATGGCAGGGGTATTGGAATTATCAGACTGAGAATTTAATGCAACTGCAGGGAACCAACATTTTGCCATCCTAAAGCTGCCTTTCTGGGATATTGACTTTAAGCTGTTTATTAAGAAACAGAAGACTCAGAATGAACCTCAGAATGAACCCTCTTTCCTGCCCAAGAGATGCAGACAGAGAAACCAGGTTCATAGACTTGCCTCGTTCTCTACATGACACCATGGCCAACTTAAAAACATAACACCACTTATGACTTCCCAGGATTTCCAATGTCAGGCTTGGGGCTACCCTTTCCAAAGACATACCTAGCAATGCACCGAAATTCTTGCTCTCTGTCTCCCAGCTTGGAATTTTCAGATTCTCCTCTTCATTGAGAACTCTACATCCAGCGCTGCTAAGTCAGCTTGCTCACAGGAAGGAGAATTATGAGTGTTAAGCTTCCCATTGGACTGCTGTGTTTGGGTGATGTATGGAAATAAAAGCATTTGCACATTTTAAACATTCACTTAAAGTTTGGCAGAAGATAATTTTATTATTCATTCATACACATGCATATATTACAGTAAGCATGTATATGTGTTTAGAAATATGTACATCTACATATATATACACACATATATATACTTTCTTCATTGGCAGAGAAGCAGATACAAATAATAGGACAAGTGTTTTCAAGCTGCACATTAAGACATAGATCACTTTTATGTAGCGGAATTAAGTGACATTATTTTTGAAACAACAGAATGCGGGGGCAGGAGGATGTGGGAGAGAACTTATCACTGGGCTCACTGGACTGAACAAGTTCCCTGGGCCCCACTGATGTGTCTCAGGGCAACTCTAAGCATCAGCTCCCAAGGTGAAGTGACTTTATGCATTTTAATTATCAACCACTTTTTCCCCTCTCCACACCAGTTAGACTGACAGTTTAATGTGGAACTATTCCCCATTAGAGATTCTAAAACTTCACCCTTTCTGCTGTGGGGGTCAAAGCAGGATTGTGTTGTTATTCAGTCACCCTTTGCATGCTAGCAAGCACGCTACAGCTACATTACCTAAGTTGTGGCATCAAGGCACCCACAGTTGAAATACTTTTATGTTGGCAATCACCGAGATACGAGTATCTATAACCCCAGCATGACTGTGGAGCTGATAGGAAACAGTGCAGCACTGTGTGGACTCCATGTGATGGTGGAAGCCAGGTTATTTTTACAACTATTCCAACTGAACAAAGACAGCCACAACTCTAGAAGAGCTTGTGGGGTTTGTGATAGCTTGCTATTAGCTGTCTGGGAAATACTTAAGCTAGAGTGACAGCAAGGGTATGATTCATCTGTTTAAAATAGCTTTTTATTTCTCCGAGAAATCCTGAGTCTAGTAGCAATTACAACCTCCAGGGTTGCTCGTCACTTCTTCATCATCTAGCCCCACTGAGCCCATCCAAATGCACAGAAGATGTAAGAAAGTTGCAGGCAGTGAGTTAGGTGTTTGACTTCAGGCATTCACTTTTAAAGACTGTGTAGAATTCTAAATGCCAAAAAGTTGACAAGGATAAGTAGTATTGTGCAGATACATCTTGTCATGAGGCCACACCGAGAAGGATAAGATCACAGACATCTTGGTTGGGTTATACACACCCAACAAATGAAGCCAACACATTAATAATGGAGGAGATTGAAAAAGGCTTCTTCATGTACTCCAGGTGGCCATTCATGAGGAGGGGTTGACAAGTTTGCTTGTTTAAAACATCAGGACACATGTAAGTCTGCTGCCACCAGAAATGAAACACAAGAGAGTACTAAGGTGTATTCATAGACTAGTCAGAACAGGACAGAACACACTGAAGCTCTTACAAAGTAGACAAATCCAATTCATGCTCTACTAGAAATAAAACCAACAGACTAAGGGTTTCAAGAATTCTGGTCAAAAGTGACAGGATATAAAGAAGAAATAAGAACAGCCAGTGACTATATTGAAGAAATGATCAACTTCACCAGCAAACAAACAAACAAAAGAAGCAAATTAAAAGTTGACAAAGGTGAAAAGGTTGCAGAGTGCTGATAGGATATAGAAATTAATTATTTATAAGTTTCAGGTGACAGCACAGCCTCTGTAGCTGCCAAATTGTTGGGGTCACTCTTAATTACAAGCTACCGTTGTGTTCAGGAAACACTAGTATTGCCCTTGGTACCCAAAATAGGCTTTAGAAGCCAGAGATGGCAAGACAGACTAGAAATACCCACAGGCATACCATCATAACCACCACAGACTGCTGGAGGTCCTCTGACCTTTACCTTGACCTTCATGATTTTTCTTAAAAGGGAAAAAGTCTCAGAAAGGCACAGAAACAATTCTAGAATAGATGAATAATATAAAAAAAATTTCAGTTTGTTTATTTGATGGTCCCAGTGTTATCACAAAGGCCTATAACATCTATGGTGATTTCCCAGGATGCACTGGTCTGGAGGATACGTTTTGGCTTCAGCTGCATCACTCTAACTCAGCTCACTGATATCCCAGTTACAGACTGGACACTGATGTGTTTCTATATCACATTTCAATGTTGTATTGAGCAAGCGGGCAGTTCCTGTGGATGCTGAGGTTGACACAGTTGTGGTCTGAAGCACAGGTGGAGCCCCAGATGGGTGCAATTTGTTATTTACAGCTGTGTGATTGAAACTAAACCACCAGATCTAAAAACTTTAATTACAGCAGTGATAATTTATCTTTTCCTGCTTGTTTTCTGTATGCGTAGGACAAAATCCTAGCTAATGAAGATCTTTTTATTTCATGAAGGTTCAATTTTATACCTCCAGTTTAGACTAGTATATTTAGCTGTCTACATGACATCCTTGCTTAGAAATCTACTATTAAACTTATCTTGTTCAAAACAGCCCCCCCCACCCCTCACTCCCCAAAAATAGCTTGTTCTAATTCTTAAACAACTAGAACAATGCCTGGTACGTAATCGTCATCATCTTCCCCATGTTAGTAAATGGCATTTCCAAACTCCCAGTTTGCTCAGGCCAAAAATCTTTCTCAGACATTCCTCAGTTGATCCCTCTCATGAAAATTTCTCCAAAATTCAAGCCCTTCTCACCAACTCCACAAGATCACCCTATTCCAAGTAACCATTTTCTCCTGCCAGCACCATTGCAAGAGCTTTCTACGTGACCTCCCTGTGTATACTTTTGCATCCTACATTTTGTTCACAACACTGCAGCCAGAGTGAACCTTTTCAGATATAAATCAGGCATGTCCCTCCTCTGCCTAAAATCTTAAATGGCTCCCATCATCTCACTCAAATAATGGCAAGGTCCTTACAATGGCCTATAGAGCCCTATACAGCCTCCCCCCACCCCATACATCTCTACTCCTCCCACTGCTTCCCTTTCCTCTTCTGCTATTCCCCCATAGAAGGCAGGCATGCTCTTGCCTCAGGGTCTTTGCACTTACTTCCCTTAACCTGGACCACTCTTTCCCACACATCAGCAAGGCTTACTTCCTCACCTTCTTTAGATCTTTGTTCAGTGTCATCTCTTAGTGAAATCTTTGCTGACCTCCCTTTATTTTTTTTAAGATTTTATTTATTGATTTTTAGAGAGGAGAAAGGAGGGAGAAACAGAGGGAGAGAAACATCAATGTGTGATTGCCCCTCCCAGGCCCCCTACTGGGGAGCTGGCCTGCAACCCAGGCATGTGCCTGGACTGTGAATCAAACCAGCAACCCTTTGGTTTGCAGCCTGCACTCAATCCAATGAGCCACATGAGCCAAGGCTGACCTTCCTTTTAAAAATAGCTATTCAATTTCCTTGTGTCCCCTCTCCCTTCCCTGTTTTATCTTTCTCCATAGTATTTTTCACCATTATATATTTACTTCACCACAAATGTAAGCCACATGAGGGTAGGAATTTTTGTCTTTTTTTCTTTTTCCCTGCTGTGTACTAAGCAGTTAGAACAATGTCATGTATGTAAGAGAATGAATAAACTTTAATATTTTCTCCATAGTAGTATATCAAATTGAGTGTAATCACCATCTTTGAGTGATATCAGCACGCTTTCCAATAATCAGAATTTTATCATGAATTTATGTCTTCTAATTTTATCAAGTTTCCTTCTGCATCTATTAAAATTTGCTTCTCTATTTTGTCAATATGTGAATTATGTTGATTTTTATAATGTTAAACCAAACTTACATTCCTGGAATAAATCTCATTTTGTCGTGATGTATAATCTTTTAAAACATTTTCCAGGTCCTATTACTGATTTTATTTAAAATGCTTTAATCTGTTTTTGTGATAGACATTGATATAGTTATCAATAGTACCTCCCTTTACTCTAAATAGAATAAATTCAATGATCACCGTAATAAATACTACATTTTCTTGCATTTCACAGAATTTTTAATCTTCCTAAAATTTCCTCCTGGTTCTACAATAGGTTGTTTGAAAGAATCTTCAAAATCATGTCCCCTTCTCGTTGTTCTGTATTTTACATATGGCCAGTTTTCAGGCATGAGCAATATGATTTTTTTCTTATCTTCAGCTAAGATGAAATCTTTCCAGACTAGATGTCGGCCATCAGTCAGTGTAAGTGTGTTTGTTGCCCTTGGCCACACTGTCAGTCCACTGTGGCCAAGCTTCTTTTCAGATTCAGACTACAAGTTAATACGTGTGCCTGGTCTCCAGGAGCATTTTCAGTTTCTAGCAGGTGTTCACCTAATGTGGCTCCATACAACCAAGATAGCACATACTTCCACCTGGCTGTCTCTTCCTCTGAACCATTAAGTCACCTGCAAAACTGCAATTGATAGTGTACACTGCTTATTAGAGATCTTCCTGTCCCCACCCTGCCTGTAGTGTTTCACAGGTAAATGTTGTACCTCCCAGCGTGTAGTACAAAATTGCTGGTTCTCCTTCCTCCCACCCCTCCCCATATATACACACTTCCTGACCAGCTATTTCCTGGGAGGTGCTACTTTCAAATAGATATAGTACTAGCATCCTCTAAAAGCAGGACTATCTTAACAATACTGTATTGCATATTTGAAATTCACTAAAAGAATACATTTTAAAAGTTCTCATCATAAGAAAAAAAATCTAATTATATAAGCTGACAATGTTAATCAAACTTAAAATCTATTCTATTGCTGTGATCATTTTGCAAGGTATACAAATATCAGATCCTTGTGTTTTATGCCTGAAACTAAAATATGTGAATTATACATCAGTATATACTTTTTAATTTTTAAAAAGCTGCACCCCCGTGACATATGGCTACCAAGCTAGTGTTCTAGTTCTCACTACCTTGGATCTTTCCATCTGTAACAAAAGGTAGGGGCAACTGGCTTCCCGCTGATGTCTGTTACATGAGACATACTCTGCACAGGTTTGTACAGTCTGATGTGTCCCACTTCACAATTAAGAAAACTGCCTCCTAGAATCTGGTTAAGCCATTGATTGGGATAAAGTTTCTAGCATCCTTTTGAGTTCCTGTCTTTTCCTGTTTTCATAAATATCTGAAGTTGGGAAAGTCTGCCTCATACACTTTGAGCCAAATGGCATTTAAAGTCAGACATCATTTCTTTGTGGCTACCTGTTTTATACAGTGACTAGATCTGTCAGAGAGAAAGGCAAAATTCCAGAAGTTTTTGAAACGGGACTCTTTGATTTTAGGTGGGCATGAATGACATAAAGATAGGGAATCCAGACCTCAGAGAATGCTATGATCTTGCCGCTTATAATGAGCTATCTATACAAGAGATGTCACTGCATTGATTTCACCACAAAGAGACCCTCTTTCCTGTCTCTCCTCCCCTGGTCCCCTCATGACAAGTCTTTTTTAACCATTGGGCCCCTGTTTTTCCCAATTATTTGAAACTTCCTAGGATGCAGACCTCCACTTGCTGTGTTCTCTATACAGTGAACACTCCAGTCTTGACTGCTTATTTTTCAAGTCTCCTTCCTGGGTTTATTCTTTCAAAAACATTTGATAGGTTAGTTAAATCTCGAAAAAATCAAGAGAAAGGGTAGTCTTTTAGGACCCACCAGGTATAGAAGTGAGCACTTGATTAAGGTACCTGAATCACAGGGGCTGAGGCCCACTCCTGGTAGAAGTGCCTTTATTCTCACCTTGAAAAAAAAACTGTTTTTCAATAATTGAGATATCGGACTTGTGGGGCTGATGTAGATTTTTCAAAAACATATTGGGCAGTAGAATTTTTATGATTTTGTTTTGGTAAAAGTTTCTGACAAGAGGGTTTAAGATTATTGAAGATTTAAGGACTTTTCATAGATAAATCCACTCATCCATTGAATGAATATTTATTGGGAATCAGCTACATTCTGGACTGTACTAGGTATGTAAACTTCTAACAGGGGAAGGTATACATAAAACCAACAATCTTGGAAGTTCTTATGTAATTATAAATGTGGTATGCTACAATAGTTTTGAATTTAGATGAAAGAAAAGTAATTTTACTTTTCGTAAGTTAAATTAAATACTGCTTAAGAAGCCACTCACCCAGGTTAATGAATTTTCCCACTGCTATCCTTGAGCTGATATCCAGGAAATGAGGGTCGGGCCCCATTCCTCAGGCTCGATACCCTCCTCTTTAGCTGACCTTTCTCGTGGCCCACATTGCCCTGCAGTGGGAGCCCTTTATCCTAGAGGATCCACTCTCTCTATCCAAGCTTGACCACTAGAGTCCCCACTGAAGGGCCCGAGTGTGCAGACTTAGTGCCTGACCTCCACAGACATCTTAGCAGTTGTCTACTGGAGGTGTTGCCACACAGAAGATGCTGTCTCATGGTCAGGCTCACAGAACTGGAAACCTTCTCCTCTAGGCCTGATCCTTCATGGTTCCAATGCCCACCTTGACTCCCGCTCCTGCCCAGGAAACCCAAGGCCTCCACATCCTTTTGGAGGTCCTTCCACTTAACACCCCCAGATACTTGTAAGTCCAAGAGAACCTAGCGAGGGGTGGGGTGGGGTAAAAGGGCATCCTTATCTTCTCCTTGGGGTTAGACAAAACTCCCTGTGATGGGGACAAAGGAAATGCTGTGAGGCTCCTTGAGAAGCCTGTCGGGTACTATCAGAGTCCATGTCTCTGTGTGGGAAGAATCAGAGGATTCTGCCTGGGGAAGAGATATCTTGGCTGAGCTATGAAGGGGAGTAGGAGTTAAGCAGGAAAGTTTTAGACCCAGTGGCTTGGAAGGGCATGTGTATATGTGTGTGTTTTGATACAAAAGTGAGAAGTTCATTAATAGAATTAGGAGGATGATATTTCGATTGTGAGTATAGTTTGATGAGTAAGGCTACTTCACTCACATTTAAATACTGCTTACCTTCTTGGGACTTTTAGAGAAATTCCTAAGGGAACAGGTCTTGTTTTTTACTTTCCAGTTGAATTCTTCAAGAACCAGAAAATTTGTAGATGTCTCCCAAATTTTAGGTTGTTTACAATGATCCCCAGAAGCAAATCATTAAATGTGTTCCAGACTCTCCTTCATCCTGACTTTGATGTCTTTCGAATCATTTACCACCAGCACACCTGTGAGGGCATGTCTGGTGTGTGAAGACCTACTCAGGCAGAACCCCTCCCAGAGGGAGGACGTGCTTGTCATTCCTCATTCTCTTAGTCATTAGGTTCTCTAGCTCCTTTGTAGCTTCTTCTGGCTGTAATGGTTTCAAACAGTTTTTTTTTTTAAAATCATTCCTTTCTCTCTCTTTTTCTTACAAAATTTTAAAAATAATAAATGAGCAAAGCCGGCCTTATTTCCAGAATTAAAATGTAGAACAAATGGGAAAAGTATGGTACTTAACCTTCCCAAGTTTGAACCCCCACAAATAATGTGCCCAAGTGTTACATTTTTAACAGTCCTGCTTACACTCCATCTCCTCTAACTTGGTTCCACATTTTATTTTCATTCCCAATTATGGCAATTCCACTGTTATTTAAAAAGAAAAGACTTTCATGGTTATTGTCAGAAACCACTCTTTAGCTTCCCCCCAATAGCTAGCAAACTACACAGAGGGTGGAGTGGAATAGGAGCAATGTGATGCAATTCATGACAACCACTTTGTCCTTACAGGAATCTGGTTGCTAACATTTCTGTCATCTGTGACAATGACTCCTAATATTTACTTCCTGTGAGAAATGGGGGGGGGGTTCCTTTCTTTTTCATACAAGTAGTTAATAAAACAGCAGTCTCATGAGCTGAGCTGGCAGGGAGACTCCAAGGAGGCCAATGAGCTCTGAGATCTGAATAAATAAGAACACAACAGAACCATGTCCTTAATGCCTCTTTGCTGAGGGTTCTAGTGGTGTCCTCTCCTGGAAAGATGGCTCTGCAAGAGAGAAGCAATGACTTCTTTTTCACTTGTGGCAGATGCAATGGTCCTGGATTTGGAGTTCAGAAGGCAGAGACACTTCCTAGTTGTGTGACCCTAGACAAATCATTTAGTTTCTCTGACTCTCAGTTTACTCACTTGTAAAATGGTGATACGTTACTAGCTTCACCACATGTAATGTAAGAATAAAACAATATAATGATTCAGAAGCTCTTTGCAAGTGGTACCAGGAGAGGGAAGTGTTGGTTATCTCATTCAGCGTGATCCAACAGCAATACTGCTGAACCTGTCTCACCTAAGAGGTTCCGTCCAGGGGAATTCCAAGGCCTTGCCCAACTGGAGAAGCAGATAACTTGGCAGATTCCTACATGGCACTAGAATGGCTGTGATAGCTGGCAGGCCAGATCACTAGTGATACTTAAGTCAAGGACACCATAGCAGGCACATTTGCTTTTAGATCTAGGGTGTGGTTTCAGAACACAGGTAAGGGCTGGGTCATGGGCAGACACTGGATCATACTGAGCTGTTTACTCTTATATTTGTAAACATGTACCGTAAATTTATATGAATGCTCACAAGAAAAACTATTAAAAACCAGAAGTTTAGTCATATGAGAGTAAAAAACAAAATGACAGCATCAAGTATCTTTTAAACCAGAAGTCAAAAGGTTTTTGTTGTTTTTAATTGAGAATGTCATACACTCTAAAAGGAAAAAAAAATTAAATGAATCATATCTGACCACAGGCCAACTAAATTTACCTTTTTTAATTAAAAAATGATAAGTCCTGGCTGAATGGCTCAGTTGGTTGGAGCGTCATCCTACACACCAAAAAGTATTGGGTTCCATCCCCAGTTGGGACACATACAGAAGGCAACTGATCAATGTTTCTCTCTCTCTCTCTCTCCCCCCCTTCCTCTCTCTAAAAATCAATAAACATGTCCTCAGGAGAAGGAGAAGATAAAATGTTAATATACTCTCTTAAAACTAAGGACAAAATATGAAACCTCATTCACTAAAATTGAATTAAAAATTAATTTGAATGCTTAGTTTCTCATAATATTGCTGGGTAAACAGAGGGAGAAAGGGAGAGATGGGGAGAGAGTAAGGAAAAGAGGGAGGCAGGTTTGGGGGCACCTGTGAGGCAGCATGGAGAGCTGAAATAGACTGAGCGTGGGGAAAGAGGGATTGACAGAAGTTTCTAAAGTTAGCGCAGAGCCAAAGAAACTGCCCTTCACTAGAAGCATTGACCTCCAAATAAGTTACTGCTGTCTTTGATTTTCTGATTATTTATCAGAGTCATCACTTCTGCTCTAGAAATATCTCATCTACTTATTTTAGGAATAAATGCTTCTTTCCATTGGAAATTTTTGATGTAGGAAGGAATGGCTTAAGTTTTAAGAATTTTCTATCTGTGACCTTAGATATATCTTAAAATCCGTTGGCTTCCTTCTTTCTCCCTCTGTCCTGCTGGTGACTAATAAAAACTCAGTGCATAAAAAGAAGTGGGAATGCCCAGCCTCACTGGACCAGACTGGTTTGTGTTGGATCCTCAGAGATTCACCTCTAAACAGCATTGCTGGAAGGGGGGACTCAGGAATCCTTAGGGTCTGAAATATGACAAGCAAATGTCACTTCAGATATTTACCTCCGACGTTGTTAGTAACATATAAGATTTGATAGGACAGAGGATGATAACATGGATATAAATTAGTGGTCTCACCTTTCCCCTTCCCATACCATTCATATATACACCACACCCCCATTGGGGACATCTCTCATCACAAGTGGCCATTTTCAAACTTACCCTGCTAGAAGACTACCTGAGACTCTGAGGGTAGGGTCAGATGTGGGGTGCAAAAGCCCCTCCTCAAAGTTTCTATGTCCACCCCTTTTGCAATTTACCAATACTATGGTAGTCACTCAAGAACAAGCCAGCATCATGGAGAGTGCTATGCTAAGTGAATAAGCCAGGCGGTGAAAGACAAATACCATATGATCTCACCTTTAACAGGAACCTAATCAACAAAACAAACAAATGAGCAAAATAGAACCAGAGGCATGGAAACAAGGAACAGACTGACAGTAACCGGAGGGGGATAATGGGGGAAAGAAGGGGAGGGTTCTGGTCAAGAGTTTTTACAACTGTAAAAAATATAAACAACAACAAAAAAGAACAAGCCAGCATCAGACAGAAAGTGGCTGACCCTACAATCTGTGCTTTCCAGTCCTGCACATGCACCAGTTCAGCCCCATCCTCCTGAAGTGGGCCAATGCTACAGCTGCGTTATTCCACATCAGGTGACAACTGTGGCAAGTCACAGCAGTGACAGCCACCAGGCACTGAGTGGTTTCCATGTATCAGGCTCTGATTACACTCTTAACACATTGTCTCATTTAATTTTCATTAGTGACTCTATGTGCTGAGTGTTACGATTATCCCTATTTTATAGCTAAGGATCTTGACAATCAGAAAGGTTCAGAAAGTTGTCCGTGGGTCATTGGTGCCAGAGCTAATTGAACCCAGAAGGCATGAAAGTCCATACAATTTTCACAATTTGTAACAATTTGGTTTCATACAATTTGGTACACCACAGTGGCCTTCAAGAGCCTATTCCCTATAGACTCAGGCACAGTCTTCCAATGTAGAATCTTGACCTTAACCTTTATGATTTAAAGACTCCTATGTCTGATAAAATTCTTTGTAGGTCTAATTTCTTAATTTTGAATGAGTATCTGAAAAGCAAAAGAGTATCCCACTGTGTGGGAGTTTGGTTAGAGGGGCGGGGGGAGACGGCATGGTCATGAATATGTGGGTGCTTCCAGCTTATAATGAGCTTATTGCAAAAGGTCAAAGGTTACTTGTTCCAGTTGACCAAGGTACAGGGAATGCCCCATTTCCTGAAAAATGAATGGACAATTCAGAGGCCTAGTCAGTCACTGCTACTTCTTAACCTTTAAGCCATAAATCTTAAAAAAAAAAGTAATAATAAACAAGGGAAGTTCTTTAAGACTCCATCAACAATCTAGTCCGATTTTTATTCAGGGAAGATGCCAAAAAATCCCCAACTCACTACAATTTGGTTTTTTGTAAGAAACTGAAAAGAGGGAAAACTCAAATGTTTTTGCTGTCCTTCATTTGAACGTTTCTAATCCAAAGTAAACAGGGAACCTCTGTCCTTTGTGTTGGACAGTGGCAGACACAGGGCCCTTGTTGGAGGAGCCTGGTGTCGGCCCATCACAGGCCCCAGTGCACACTAAGGCCCCTTGTCCAGGCGAGGAGGAGATGGGCCCAGGCAGCCTCTGATTCCTGCCCACGCTGGTGCTGCAGCGCAAACAGTTGATGTTCAGGCTCCATCTCTCCCAACCCCCACAGCCATCTCCACCTCCACGAAAGAAGAAAACCCTCTTAGCTCTCATTCTCAGTAATCCTGAAACCCACCAAAGTGTACTCTCTGCCTTTCTTTCTGGAAGAAATTAGTTTGTTTCTTATAAAATGAAATAACTTCATTGCAGAATATTTAAATAAAGGAAGAAAAGAGAAGACTAGACAAAGAATCACTCAAACCACCCAGATCTGTGTTAAGAATTTTGGTATATCTGTAGCGTTTATCTGTTTCTCTCTGCATGTATGCTGTGTATATGGGGGAGGAACAACATTTAGATCATATTGTACTTTTCTTAGGGATGTATTATAAATAATCACCAAAAATTCAAGTGGATTAAAGAATTAAATGTAAAAGATGGTACAATAAATATAGATGAAAATGGAATAAGCAAAAGTAGGTTTATAGTTGTTTATATGTTCACAAAATTAATAAATAATAATACACGAATAAAATCTGTGTGTTGTGTACTCACAACTGTAAACCTAATTTTGCCCACCCCTGTATTAGTTAGTATCAGATGTTTTTAACCTGGGGTCCATGGATAAGTTTTAGAGAGTCTATAAATGCATACAATAATATGCACAATTTGGTATATTGATGTATATGTAGATATACGTATAGACATAGGTATAGGGGAGCGAGGTGTAGACTATTCATAGTTTTCATCAGATTCTCCAAGGCATATGTGACCCAAGAACTAATGATTCACATGAACTTGGCTGAGGGAGAATAACCAATGTGGAAAACTACCTACCACACAGCTGGTAGGAATGGCAAACTATTCTGAAGGGCAGTTGGGCACTCTCATGAGAGTGTGTCTGTGTGCGCGAGTGACAGAGAGACAGAGAGAGAGAATGGAAATAGCCATGAGATATTATGAAATTAAAATAATGCAGAGAGCCTGGGGATTAATTGGGCCAAGAAAATAAAAGATTTATGATATGATAAAGTTATTATTTCAAATTAGTAGGGAAAATAGCTAAAAATAATGAGCATGAAAAACCTTAAGATTCTTCACCATCAAATCAAATTTTATGAGAAAGTTATGGAAAAGTAGTTAGATTAACATTCTTGTTTAGTTCCTGCCTTTAGTAGGAATGCTTCTAATATTTACACATGAAGAAGTGTATCAGTCAACAGTGTGGTGAGTGTGACAGGGAGGAGGTGGGTGCAGGTGGAGGAGGGTATAGGGGAAATAAATGGTAATGGAAAAAATACAACAAACAAAATAATTTTGCCGATGCTGATTTGACATAGGTATTATATAGGTTAATGAGGTAGTCTATTTTTATTAACTAAGAACTTTTCTCACATCTATAGAGATAATTAAGTTTTATCTTTGATTTTAAAATGTTAAGCCCTGGCTGGTGTAGCTCAGTGGATTGAGTGCAGGGCTACAAACCAAAGCATCACAGGTTCGATTCCCAGTCAGGGCACATGCCTGGGTTGCAGGCCATGGCCCCCAGCAACCGCACATTGATGTTTCTCTCTCTCTCTCTTTCTCCCTCCCTTCCCTCTCTAAAAATAAATAAATAAAAATTAAAATTTTTTTAAAATATTAAAAATTTATTATATGTGAGATGGATGTTACCTAGATTTATTGCAATAATAATTTTGTAACGTATACAATAACTAATCATCATGTTGCATACCTGAAAGTAATATACTATTATATATGCTCATTTATATTCTAATTTTTTAATGTAATTATTTATCTTAATAAAATACTACCTGCACTAGCAGAAGAAACTCAACTTGGTCATAATATATTACTTTTAATAACATTTTGGATTTGACCTGTTATCATTTTGTTTACTTTCTTCATCTATTCTCTTAAATTTGGTCTTTAGTTTCATTTTTACTTTTTGTTCATTTTGCTGCTTCTGTTAGTTTGGGATACCAGGGTGGCTTTAGTTTGAAAAACTGAATTGGGATACTTTTTATCCTTTTTTATGTTCTAGAACATTTTAAATAGCAAGAACATTAAATTCCTTAAAGACTAAAAGAAATATACTTTATAACTCATGGAAAAGGTATCTTTTACAGAGTAATTATTTAATAACTTTTCTATTTCTTCTCTGATTGTTAGTGTTTTCAATATTCTACTTCTTGAGTCAATTTGGCAAGTACATTCTCCTAGTAAATTTATTCACTTTAATGAGATTTTCAAATTCTTTACCATTGAGTTATGCATACTGATTTCTCACACAAAATCTTACCCGCAGGTTCTGTCCCACTTCTCCTTGCCCACACTGCACACTCTTAATCTTCTCTTCACTCTTCATGGTTAGCCTTACTGTTCTTATTATTTTTCCAAAGACATTCTCACATTTATGCTCCGATTATTGCCTTTTCTAAGTTATTATTTTTTGTTTGAATTGTGACTCCACACTTATGTTTCCCTTAGATTTATCTTTTCTTTCTATTTAAGTTAAATTGTCACTTCATTTAGTCTTCTTATTTCTAAATAATACAAGAAAATTCGTGGCTACAAATTTTTCTTGGAATACCTTTGGCTGAATACCAAACATTTTGATTTGAAAGAAATGTATTTATATTTGCAGAGTAGAAAATCTTGATTTGTGTATTTAAATTAATTATATCAGATAAAGTTTCAAATTCATCATAACCTTCCTGAATATTTATTCTTTTGAGGTACCACAGAGAAGTGCTCGGGTCACATGAAGCGTATCCATTATCTATTCTTGCATAACAAACACCCTCAAAATTTGGTGGTTTAAAACAGTAACATTTTCTTATCATTCATGATTCTATGAGTTCGATGGATTCATTCTTACAGCCGAATTCAACTGGTGGGTTGGATGTGGGCTGGGTTCGGGAATGGTGGTTCGTCTCTGCTCCACACGGCCTCTCTCCCTCTAGAAGACTACTGAAACAGCAAGTCGTCTTCTGCACAAGAAAGCAGAAACAGCCCAAGAGGACAAGCCCTAATGCTCAACAGTTTTTAAGTCCCTGCTTGTATTATTCAGTTTGCTGAAGTCCTACTGACCTGAGCACGACACGTAGCCAAACCCAGACTCAATGTGGGAGGGAACTACACAAAAGCATGAGAACCATTAATGTGACAATCTGCCACACAAAGGGATTATAATTTGTTGTTGTAGATTCCCTCATATTTCTAACAGTTTTGATCAAAATGATCCTGTTCACATATTAATTCTTTTTTGCTGCACATTTTTGTTTTCCCATAATTAGACTACCTCGCCAGATTTCTTTTGGTTTGCATTTACAGGGCAATGTAAATTTTTTATGTTTGCTTCTTATATCACTGTCAGGTGTGTTTCTTAAAAGTCTCTAGTTGGATTTTATATTTTTAGAGGGGAGTTAAAACTGTTCACATTTAATGGGAACACGGTTGTCTTTGTGCTTACCTCTACCATGTGATCATATACATGTTTTCTGACCTTTCCATTTCTTGCACTTTTTCTCATTCTCTCATTAGCTATTTATCTACCTAATCTCTGTCTCTCCTCCTTTTCTTTCTCAAGAAATTTGGATGTTTTATATTCTGTTTTTATTCTATTACTAGTTATCTTTAAAATTTTTAATTAAGTTTATATATCTATTAAAAACTTTTGCAGTAGCTATTAGTTCTCTTTAATGAAAGATAATAAAACAACTGCATTTTTCTTCCCTTCTCTGATACCACTCTGTCCTCCCAGTTACTACAATAGTAATTGAAGCCTTTAGATTTAGATTATTATGATTTAATCCCAACTCCTAATTTCTGTATATATGTTCTCTTTCAAGAACTATCTTCAGTGATTTTATTAAATATCCAACCATACCTTCTGCCTCACATAGCAGACCACCCGACCAGCAGTGGCTCAGACATTAAGGACATTTAATTATGCTGTATAGAAAAGTGGGTGAAGAGAGGCAGGTCCATTGTTGGTTTAGCAGCTTTTCAATATGCTTCCAGGTCCTCAGTGGGCACCTCTCACATTCTTTCAGTCTTCTCACCATCACGAGATGGATGTCACACTCCAGGTATTTCATCCTCAGACAACCACCTTCAAACAGGAAGAAAAGTCAGGCTACCTCACTTTCTATCTTGATCAAAAAGCAAACTTCTCCCTAAGAGGTCTAACCAGAGACTTTCCCTGACTGTTCATTGGCCAGAACTCAATCACATGCCCAGCCCTAGGCCAATCATCAGCAGAGTATCAGGGCATGTTGTCAACCACACAAAACTGGAATCCTGTTGGTGAGACGAAAAGAAAAATTTCATCTATTGGCATCCAACAGTAAGTGCCACAGTATATAAAAAATCAAGAGTCGGGCTCAACATTAAGTTTTACTGTTTTCATCAGTTCACTGATGTTTCTTTTATTACAATTTCCTTTATATTATTGAATTTATTTGCTTGACTAGAATATTTTCTGTGGTGTCTTTTTTTTCAGTCATGGTGGTATATTAATTATTTACTTTTTAATAGATGCTTGCCCAAAATATCTTAATATGAAAAATAACTTAAATATGAAACAGAATTTTAAGTCATAATTATTTTCCCTCAAAATCTCATGGATGTTGCTTTGTTTCTTTGACATTTATATGACAAATGTCAATATGACTTTTTTCTTTCAGAGGCAACCTGATACCTCTGCCTGAGTGACCCCATGAAGCAGACTTGGGCACTGTGGCACGTGTGTGTTGTTGTATCCCTCAGCCTCACCTAGGGCCGGGAACATAACAAGCTTGTTGTGAGCCAATTGTCTGCAGAGACTCCTGAAAGAGCAGAGTTTTGCCTTCAGATTAAATGTTTTTTTCCCCCGTGTGCCATAACCACACAGAGCTGTCTGGGAGCTGGAGTGGCTCCCTGACCAGCATTGCCCCCTTGGCATGTTAAATGCCAGACATCCAAGGTGAGCTGTCCGTGGGACCCCTGCCTTGTGTGCGCCCAGTACCTGGGCACTTCCAGGGTGCTTCAGGGAGATGGATGTTTGCCATTCCTGACTTTCCTGTGATGAATTTTTGTCTACGGCCCTTGTCACAACCAACCTTGGGAGCATTACTGGATCTGGTAGGGGGAGGTCTTTCCCTTAAGAGACATTTTTTTTTTGTCCTATGAAATAAATTGAAGGCTGTCTAACCCTTTTCTCCAACTGGTATTATCTGAATTGAGTTGTGCAGAAATTCCTTTAAATGTCTGGTATGTGGGTGGAATCTTTTTTTTTCCCCTGTTTTGAACAGTAACAGATTTTCCCTATCATTATTATTTTTATTTTTTTTATTTTCAGCTGTTTCAATGGGACTTTGGAAGAGAGGCAGGATGGGAAGTTCAATATGATAGTCTGAATGTCTGTCACAGAATGGAAGTTTTCCTTGCACTTTTCATAGTCTCTTTAGACAAAGCTTCTTTCCCCTCACAGGCCCCTCCTGTCACCACCAATCCCTCCTGTTTGGAGAACAAGAACATTTTCTCCTCTATCAGTTCTATGCTTTTTTTCTGGGCTCCCTATTAAAAAATATTTTGGTTGTTCTGGTTTTGTCTTTCTCTGTCTCATAACTTCTCTCGTAATTTTTTTTCCTTTTCCTCTGAGCTTGGGGGAAATTTTTTGAGTTTATCAGACAGACTAACCCATCACTGAAAAATAAATTATTAAGCCCCCTTTACAGCTCTCAGTATTTCTTTGCTTTCTCCATCCTTGATTCTTTATATTTTCCTTTTCCTGTCTGTCCTTTGCTTCACTCGATCATCATCAGTTTTACTTGCCTAGGGATTTCTAGGCACTTGCTTTAGGACTGTCCCCAAGGCTCCCCTGAGGATTCTGGTGGGCAATCTTCCCAGTCTTCAGAATGTTGTGACTGTGGCTGAGGCTATTGGGAGGACAGTGGCAAAGACAGAAGGACAGACAGGAAAGTTGTACATTGAATACACAACTCTTTCTCCTCCAAATGTGCTTCATGGAGTGGTTTGGTGGGAGCTTTGCTAAGCCTGTCGAGTACCTCTAATGCACCCAGTCATCTAGGCAGTTCACGAGCTATATGATTAGATAATGCCTTTAGTCGCAGCAGCCTTGTGGTAACTTCAAGTCTGAGAGATTCAGCCTAGTGCCTTGACATCCTGTAGCTGCTTGGACCATCCATGGAACCATCAACCTCCAGACCTCAATATTGAGCGTTAGGGCCTTCCTGTGATATCCCTTGAGAAGAAAGGGTTCAAACTTCATATACAACTTCAGTGTGCATTCCCAAGACAGACCTGAGAGCTGGGGAGATGGGAGATGTTAAGCAGGTCATACCAGTCTTTGGACAACAATGGCCAGGAATATCACCCTAGTAGCTGAGGACAAAGCAAACGCTTCTTACGGCTCCTTACCCCCCCCCCATTATGCTGGTGATGAAAACTGTAAAAATAGACTAAGCATAAGGTTTCCTATTTTTCCTTCAGCTAGAGATAAGAGACACATGAATAGCTAAGTCTTCACAGGGAGCTGATACTTGGACAATACCTTACTTTGGATTAGATTTCTTTTCCTAAATCCCTTAACCATTAAAATCTCACTCTGCCTAAACACAGTTCTCCAGAGTCCTTTATAAAATCTCTCTCACTCTCTCTCATACACATATGACATCTGACTTTTGCCCCCCTGCTGTGTTAGGAACCCTGTCCTGTTTTCCCTAGGAGCCCCGCTGTCTGCTGCTGCCGCCACCAAGAACTGGCCCACAGTGCTCTGAAGCCATCTCTGGTCACCGCTCTCTGAGGCTTGCCTGCAATTCCCATAGTGATGTGGCCCATGGTTGTCCTTCCTTCCTAAGACTGTCTAGGCTGTTTACTCACCAGTGTCTTGGGTAATTGCCGATCTGAACAGTGGCTGGCCTGAATCATTCAGGGAAGACTCCTGAGCTGGTTGCCCACAGTCATACCTACAGATGAATCAGGATGGAGGGGGAGGCTGATTACAGTGAACAAGGGGACTCTTTAAACACACCTCTGTAATAAGTATGTAGAAGAAAGGAAAGAGAAAACTGACAGTGGGGTTTTACTGGCCTGAGTAAAACATAACATAGTTCTGGTTTTTTGCACAGGGAGAATCTGTGATTGGCTTGTTAGAGTGGGGCTTCTTCTGGAGCTCAGGGCCAGGTGAAGCAAGCATGTGTAAAGGCAGCCCAGGCAGATTCCTAGTGAGAAATCCACCTATTCATTAGGTTCCATGTCCACACAGAAACAGGACTTTCAGCGGCCAAGCGAGACAGCTACAGTGCCTGTAGCTGAAGGAATGCACCCACGTGTCTACATAGCTTCTAGGGCTATGATTGGAATTTCACTCAGCTCAGAAAGCAAGTATTCCACACTGCTAATATGCGGAAGTATCACACCACCCTTGAAAAAAAATGATTTCTTGCTCTAAATTGCATTCTGTAACTTTCCCCCCGCTGCTGTTACAGCACAGCACGGAGAAACAACTTCATGGCTCCTGTGGAACTGTCTCCGGCAGGAAGGAGTGCTCGTGTGCATGCACAGACGTTCATGCACCAGCAAAGTCTTAATGCAGAGAGGACAAAATGAAGGTCATGGTAGGAAATTGAGAGAAGGAAAAAGTGTAGCCACTGAGGGAGTTTTCCTTAAACCATAGTTAGATCTATTCATATCAAATACTGTGCTAATCATGCAAAAAAGTTTTTGCAGTTAGTCCTCACAGCAATCCAGTGAGTTTAGTTTTATCCTTATTAAAATGTGGAAACCGAGGCAGCATAGCATAGAGGCCAACACATAGGCCTCAGAACCAGCTCATTTTGCTCACAAAATTGGGCTCTGCCATTTGCTGGCTTTTCAACTCTGGGTAAGTTACTAAATTCTCTAGTTCTCAATTGTTTTTATATTAAAGGGAGATGAAATCTATCTCATGAGTTTATAATAGTGTGGACTAAATGAGATACACAAGGTGCCAGGGGTGAACATTTTAGGACACTAAGTGTCCTCTTAGTTTTATAAATAAATGTTCAAAATTATTTCAGTTCACTTTACAAAAATGCTGTAGACATTTTTAAAAACCCAACCCTTGATTATCTGTTTGACTTGAAGACATTGAAAGGTTTATAAAACTACAGATATGGACTAGCTCTTGAAAATGTTGGGGGAAATCAACAATTTCCAAACATTAGAATGTGCTTTGATTTGGATGCTCTTTAGTTTACAAGACGGCAGATTATATCTTGACTTTCCAATCCTTACGGGGACGTGCTCACTGGCTTGATTCTGCTGCCACTTTCCCCCGCCCTTGACTTTGTGTGTAGGCAGAGAAGGGGAAACCGCTGAACCTGACTCTCACCAGCTTGGACAGCCAGACCTCAGCCACAGTGAACTTGAGTGTGTATCCCAGGAGGAAGCAAAGTGACAGGTTTGGCTCTGCAGTCCTAGTGGAGATCCTGGAGAACAGGAGAACTTGAAGAATTATTGATTTCTTCCCTCTTGTAGCCACAGCCCGCTAGTCTCCGAATGAGACAGATAAGCCATCAGAACAGGTCAAGGTCAGTCTGAAGGAGATGGACATAGATGCTTGAAGGGAGGCAGGGACCACTTACTAAAGAAACTATGCCCTGTACGTGCACGGGTGTGGACCTAGGTACCCCCAGGACTTACCGTGAAAACTCTCACTGTGGATCATTAAGGGTTGAGAGAACAGCAAAGTATCCTCTGACATATGTAGCAAAAGGAATAGTTTCTCAAAGTAAATTTACACTCTTTTCAAAATCCCTTTCTACACTATTTCGTGCTCAAACATTGAAGCCAATGGCCTGGTGCTTCCTTACAAAAACTAGGCCTCTGAGCCCATATGAAACAATCTTAGCAAAAGCAACCCTGAGAGTCTGATCCTTGGGCCAAGGAAACAGCAGGAGATTTTCCCCTGCCCCACCACCAAGGAGAAGAGGTCTATCCAGCATAGCTAGGCTGGGGGGGGGGGCAGAGGGGGGAGGGTAGGTAAAGAGAATTAGTCCCTGAGGTCAGAGCATCTGCAGAATATCACTGGTCACTGCCTCTTGGGGGCATACTGTCCCCGATGGACAGTTCCCAAGGAACCAAGGAACCCATGGTTCTTCCATTTTTGTCTAGGATGTCTTTCCTCTGTCCCCTCCATTTCCCTCAATTCTAGCACCAAGGGCCAGCTCAAAGCCACAGGATCCTGAAAGGGCCACCCAGGTAGCTCCAGCACATTCACCCCTCTCTCAGGGAGCACTTGTCAGCATGCTACCCCATTCCTGGCCTCAGCTGTCTATGCCAGGGCAGGCTGCGGTTAGTGCTAGATAATCAGGTGCCCCTTAAACAGAGAGCCACTGTCATTATCAATCCCAGATCAACACATATAACGACCCGCTGATCTTAATGTGCCTGCCTGGGATTGTAGGGTGACTGTGCTCAAGCTGTAAGTGTCCCTAAAATCAAGTTATTTGGTGGGATGGGGGCTCAGGTAAGCAACGTGATTTAACGCATTCTTCGCTGATTGTAGGGAACACTTTCCCTAGCCAAGCCTTGGCAGGCAGCCGGATAAGCTCACAGGTCAGGTCGGTTCAGGGCTGCACCCCAAGTCCCTTGCTCTGGTGACCCCGTGCAGAGGCAGTGGGCACAGGTGATTCCGGCCGGGTGGCTCTGCTCCGCCGCCTAGAGCCTAGAATCTGTCACTGCGCCTGGGGACGCTCTGGCTCCGCTGCAGACACCGAACCCTGGCGCAGAGGCCAGGGTCGTACTGCCCTACTAGTCTGAGGGTGGTGTTTGAAGTCGGAAGCTTCCTCCCTTTTCCCTGGCCTGGGTGCCAGGCTCCTGCGCTGGGCTCGGAGAGTCCCTGATCGCCCCGCCCCACCGCCCGCGCCTTGCATGGTGCGTGTAGCGTCCCCGCCTCCAGCCCCAAACCCCCACCTCCTATGCCCTTAGAGGGGAACCCCCACTAGGGCTGGGGGGTGGTCCGCCGCGCCCTGTCCCCGAGTGGCGGAGAGGTGACGGTAACCGCCTTCCCATTTCCGCCTAGCAGACAGCTCAGTAGCCAAAGCGCTTGGGCCCCTGAGCTCTTGGTCCTCCCTCCGCCCGCCCGCGCGGGGGCTGGCCTTGCCTCTCCGGCGCCTTTTTCCCCCCTGCACCGCAGCGCCGCTTCGCCATTCGGGCACCGCAGGTAGGGCAGGAGGCTGGAGCGCCTGCTGCCCGCTGCCCGTAAAATGGTCACCTCGGCTGGACAGCTCGCCCTGTTCGCGCTGGGTATGTACGCTGCCGGCTGCGCGTCCCCTGCCTTCGGCGACACCCCGCTTTCCCCGGTCCCCTTTATTTCTCTTTCCCGGGGATTTTCTTTGCTTTCCTAGAAGAGTGGAGCAAGGTTAATGCTTTTCGAGGGTTGGAGGCTGAAAGGCAAGGGGAGTAGATAGGGCTTACTAGGGATTTGGGGAGCCCATTCCAAAGAGGGCGACCGTCGAACACTCATGCTTTGCCCGAGAAGTGGCCACCTGGGCCGTGTGTGAGAACGCCCACCCGGGAGGGGCAAGCGGTGTGTGTTCAGGCTTGAACTTTAATCTGCCGCGTCTGTGTGTGTTCACTTGCCCACACCTACCTGCTTACCTGGCTGCCTCCAAGCACGTCTTTCCCCGCGTCAGTAGCTTTTCGACTCGCAGAGGGTGACCAGCGTCCGACCCTCCAGCCAGACCTTGCCTGCTTCCCTTTGGTACCCGCTGCTTATCCCTGAGCCCTAGTTCACGGTCAGGAGAGGTGCCCTCAATGTTCTAACTTCTAGAGCTCTTGAGCTTTGGGGTAGATTCTGGATTTTTGTGCGGATTAATTGTTCTTTTAATTAAGTTCCCTTGGAGAAGTAGTTTAAGAGTCAGCCGAGGGCAGGAGTGAAACCCTAGACGGAGAGGTGCCAATCTCCTTTGAATTTGTTCTTGGACGGGAACAAGGTACGGGGGAAGGGAGGGGGAAGTTAAACCCCTGCACTCCGGGTCAGGTCTGCGGAGCAGGTGAGTTTTCAGCGGTGAAGTTCTCAGGTCGGTCTATAAGTGATGAGGGGCGCTGTGCCGTGCACTGCCTGGCCAGCTCTGAGCACTCCGGAGCCAGGTCTGTCCAGTGTGAAGATAGCGATTAACAGCCCAGGTGTCCTGGTTATCGCCACAGCTTCTGTAAAATGAATTGTTCCGTGAATATTCCCTGAGTTTAACCCCGTAAAGCAAGTTGCTCAATACATCTGAGTCCGAGAAAAGCTGTGGAACCTCGTCTTAAATGCCCAGAGCCACAGCCTTGCTCAGTTTCATGTACAGTTTCAGGGGGGTCATGGACCCGCCTGTAAACTTGCCCATGAAGGGCTGTTTAAGAACTGCAGCAGACGGGCAGGAATCGTCTGAGGGACATAGGGAGCAGAGTGGAGCAGATGCTCCTGCTGAAACTCACCAACAGGTGGCATGATTATGGATGGTTATTCTGATTTTAGATGTTTTTAAAGCAATAAAACATTACCAATACAATAAAAGCCATCTGTACGCAATTTCCCTGTTGTAATTTTCTTTGTAAATTTTAGAAGTAAAAATAATAGCTTGAACATTTTTCTTTGTGTCAGGCACTGTGCTAAGTGCTCGAGATATTAACTCATTTATTTTTCACCCCAGCCTGATGGAGGAGGAATTTTCACTCCCGTTTTATACAAGGGGAAAGTGAAGCGCACAGGGCCCACAGTGAGTCAGAGGTCGGGCTGGGATTGTTCAAGTGCTGAAGGAATGTGGCTAGGAAAAGTCCCCTAACTGTGGCTTTGTAGTCCCATCACCCAGATTTGGGACTTTGCCTTGAGGAGAGGTTATGTTGGATGCTCTGGAACTCGCTGTTAAATTCTGTTGAGTTCCTAGGACTTCAAGGTGTTCTTAAATCATTCAGTGAAAAATTAGAGGCAGGAAGTGACGAAGGTAAACAGTTTTGAGGACGCCTTTTGAAAGTTGTCTGCCCCACTCCCCATTACAGTGTCATTGCCCATGGAGACTGCATTCTTTCATCATCCACTTTTTCTTTTAGCCTAAAAGTTCAACTTGACCTTTGTTTTCTTCTTTAAGAAAAAGATGTATAAACTTAAAAGATTGATTAATATGTAAAAACTGGCTCCTATAATTCCAAAATATGAGCAGGTGTTTTTTTTTTGGCGGGGGGGGGGGGAGTCAAGGAAAAAGAAGGCAGGAGTGATTTACACCAGCGAAGTTTCTTTTTATTTATATTTCTTTTTCTAAAAAAGCATTTACTAGAACTTCTGCCTCCCATCTCACTTTCTGCTAGACTACTAAATATGCATTAATGCCACATGCATTTTAATTTGCACATTTCCTTCAGAGCTGCTTTCCTCTCTAAATTTCTTTTCTTTTTTTTTCTCTCTAATTTTCTTAAAGTAATGGGAGGCAGCTTTGGGCACATCTGCCAGGGTTCCATCGCTAAGCAAGATCTAAAAACCAAGACCTCTCCCCTCTGCCCCCTTTTTCATGGGGACACTCTGAGAAGGAACCAGTTAATGCTCCTAATTACTTGGAACCTGAGCACTGGTTGATGTTTTGGCAGAGAGAGTGTGGAGCCTGTTGGTTAAATGGCAGCCCTGGAAAAGTAGTCCAGGCTCCTGTGGTGGTGGCCCTCCGTGTCAGGTTTCCATGGCCAGCAGAGCAGACCTCACAGGGGCTTGTCACCTCCAGCCCCATCTCCTCCTTCATGTCCAGAGCGTAAGATGTGTAATCTTGGACAAGTTACTTCGCTTCTCTGTGCTTTGCTTTTCTCATCTCTAAAATGGTGATATCAGTACCGTTGCTGGATTTATTTAATGAGCATAGAATGGTGACTGGCATGCAGTAAGAACTTAATCAGTCTTAGTGCCATCAGGGTATCACTACTGTTAAAGGAGCCCCACAGAATTTCATTGTAGGTTATGTCAGTTCAGTAAGTGGGAGAGTGTCTTCCCGCTCTTCCCATCTTCCTGCTCCCCATCCTTCTCAAGCCAGAAAAACCAAGTGATTTGAGTGAATATCATTTGGCAGATGACAAATGCAAGCAAGTTTGGGGGTTCTTTTGGACATTTGAATTCTTTAATTTTTTGATGCAAAATATTTGCATTCCCTCCATAACATTTAATGCTCAGTTGTTTACTGAATTCAGTCCTAAGTTCCAGTTTTCTCACCTGTAAAGTGGGAATAAAATTGTACCCATCTTTTAGCTTGTTAGGAGAATCAAATGAGATGGAAATATGGAAACTATGTATAAACTATAAAAATAAAGGGTTGCATACACAATTAAATTGATTTTATAATACAGGAATATGTTTTGTAATCCAGAAATAAACATTATTCTTTTTCTGGCAGCTCTCAGAAGTAGGGCTGGATGTCAACCTAAAGAAGGACATCTTAGGACACAAAGTGTCACTAAGAACGTGTACAGATGAAACAGGTCAGCTTCCCTGTGGCTTTGGGACTGAGACCAGTAGGGGGCATGAAGGAACAAGTTTCTCCAGTACATGGAGATTATGTCTTTCAGTGTAGACAGTGGGGGTTGGCCCAGGACACAGGTTTTCCTTATTGGGCAGGCATAATGAGGGAAAGTTCACTTAGAACAAGGCTTTCCAACCTCTCTCCTCCTTGTCCCTGGACGCAGCTCGCAGTACCACTAAGCTCTGCCTCCTGCCTCCCTCTCCCCTCTGCCCCCCCCTTCCTGGTCCATGGAAAAATTATCTTCCATGAAACCAGTCCCTGGTGCCAAAAACGTTGGGGACCACTGATAGAACATGGCTGTGAAAGTGAATATAGAAGGCTTAGAGTCTGAGTTTCCCATATTTGCTTTTCCAAAATTTGATTTCCTGGAGGTTTCTCTGTTATATTCAGTGTCCCCTGAAAAAGGGACCTTTCTGGTAGAAGTAAATGATGCTTCATGTTACTATGGTAACATACAAAAAATAGATGACTTTTCCTATTAGCCCTGTCTCTAAGGGCCTTTTGAAAGTGTGTTTGAACAGGGACCTACTCTTTGGGCTGCCCACTGGAAGAGGTGGGCAATGGGAAGTCGAGGTTGGGTCAGCCAACGTGGGAATAGCCTGAAACCCTGAACTGGGCATTTTGTACTTGGTTTCACATGCAAACCTCTATTGTATCTTCCACAGCAGTACCCTCAGATCACAACCACCTGGAGGGTCTGGTGAACCAGGTTGCCAGGCAGGAAGTGGGAGAGTTTGCATGTCCAATAAGTTCCCAGGTGTGGCTTATGCTGCTGATGGGGAGGACAGGGGCGGGACACTTGGAAAACCACTGCTCTTCATTCAGTTGTTGTCAGGGAAGCTCCTGGCTTAACTAATTGCATTTTATCTAAAAGTACATTCTGACGTGTTTAAATGCCACTGTGGATTTATGAGCCATTGTTGAAGGTACTTTCACAGCCTGTCTTATTGACCAGGGCAGAGTGAGAACTCTTGCCGAGATCTCTTTATTGTTCTGAGTGTTCTTATAGTTTCCCCAGGGGAAATGTGATGATCCCATGTTATTAGACCTAAGTTGGCCAGTGCTAATCATGTCACTTTTTTGTTTTGGATTGTCAGAATTAACCATTGTTTTGCTGCTATTTCAAATACTTTTATTTATTTTTTTAAAGATTTTATATTTATTTATTTTAGAGAGAATGAGAAAGAGAGGGGGAGAAACATCAGTGTGTGGCTGGTTCTTGTGAGCCTCCTACTGGGGACCTGGCCCACAACCCAGGCATGTGCCCTGACTGGGAATCAAACCAGCGACTTCTTGGTTCACAGGCTCACACTGAAACCATTGAGCACACCAGCCAGGGCTCAGATGCTTTCAATCACCTCATTTTAAAGTATTGGGTTGGACAAAAAGTCCATTACAGTTTCTTCCATAAAATATAAGACACATTTTCTTTTTTATTTTCACCAATAGCTTTATTGATTTGGATATTTTAATTATGTCTGCTATCTCCCACTATTGGGTTCTAGTGGGTAGAGGCCAGGGGTGCTGCTAAACATCATCCAATGCATAAGACAGCCCCACAGCAAAGAATTATTTAGACAAAATATCAGTAGTACCAAGAAACTTCGCAGACCACTTTAGACACATTCGATCGTCCACAGCGCCTTTATACACTGCACAAATCGTTTTCTGCATTTCAGTTGCATGTTTACCTTTCTTGAAATAATAAAGCATAATAAGGCAAAAATGTTGTGTATTTTCTTCCATCTTCAATAGTAAAATTGCTGTACAAAAATCTACCAATTTTGATGTTTTTTTAAATGCACACTCATATGACAGCTGCCACAATATAGTCTAACTCAATTGTTTCAAATGAAGTTAAAAGACAACTAAGCACTACTAGAGCCATTACATGGAAAAAACTTAACAGACCTTTTGGCCAACCTAATACAAACTTAATTTTATGCTAAAGGCTAATATGTTCAAAATCACATCTGGATAGAGAATTGGGGTACTTTTATAGTGACTTTTGTTTTGCTTTTATCAAATCCCCCACCCCCATGAAATGTCAAGTATAAAAATCTTTCATAGAAAAGCCTGAAATCTAGTCTACCAGAACCATCTCTTAAGAACTCTTCAAGTACAAGGCACATTCCCTTCAGACCAACTCTAAATATCTGGGTAAATTATTTTGAAACATTATAAATTGGTTGTATCGAATGTGATTAAATAAATTGTTACCCGGGCTTAGAACAATTTGGAGGTTTATTGAAATGGAATTTCATGTATTTGCTAGTGTTTTTCTTTAAGTCGTAAGAAAGAATTTTCTTTCATATAGTCTCTCCTCTTGTCAAGTAAACTCTATGCTCAGTACCTTTGGCTTTAATTTTTCACCATCCGTTCTCCTTGAAAAGCTTTCAGGCTCCTCCTTTCTTGTACTTCTCAGGTGCTTGTAGATGGTTAGGGCTTCCTCAGGAAGGGGTGTACACATAACTCCTTTGTGTAACATACTTGCACATAAAACTTTGTGGAATTCCAGACTGCTATTGCATTGCTTTTGTTTGTTTGTTTGTTTTCATCTTTGAATATGTTAACGTTTCTGGCTGGGAACCTCAGCTGCAGAGGTCTGGCCCCTTCGTGTCCTGCCATGGATGAACATTGCTGTACTTGCCCTCTCTTTTCTGCTCGTTTGAGGGCTGCTGGCGGGCAGAGACCCTTGGTCTTCATCTCTGCCTTTGGCCCTTCTGAGCACAGGTGGAGCCTCAGCAGCGACCACTAAGCACTTGATGACACCTTTGGGTGCCAGTGCTGGTACTCTACGTGTACACTCAATTGGAAGCACTGGCCACGTGGCTACCATCAATCCTGAAAATTTCTTTATTATGATAAGGGTGATGGTTACATTTATATTCTCACAACGCCAACACAATTAGTCTTTAGAGTAGTATTTTGATGTTATTTTTTAAATGTTTTTGATGATTACAAAATCATTTTTTTTCTTCTAGACCATTTGGAAAATTCTAGAAAGCATAAGAGAGAAAATTTTTAAAGACCTATAATTCTACCACCTAAAAATAACCACAATTAACATTTTGTTCTACAGCCTGTGGATAAATGCATAGGTAGATAGTCTTTAATAGCATGTATATGAATTCCAGTGAATTAATTTGTTTTTGTAACGTGACCTTTCAGAACAAACGTTTTTATGTCATTAAATATTCATCCATAACATCTGAGTTGCTGGGAAATAATCCCTTGACTGCATTTACTGTAATTTAACCAATGTTGAAGAAGACCTTTTGGCCGTACAGATTTTTCTTGTTTCTCACTGTTATGAATAATCTATACACTGTTGCTGGGAATATAAACTGATAGGACTTTTTCTGAAGTCGATGTGGCAACAGCCATCAGTTTTAAGTGAGCATAATTTGGGCTACTAAATATGCAACAAAAAATGTAAAGGATGGTGACTACTGACTTGTGTATAATAGTGACAAGGTGCCAGCGCCACACTGTTATAGTTACTTAAGCAATTCCCTAAATACGTTATTTTTGTGTGATGACACAATGATTTACTATGTATTATTTAAAAGAATAAGAGTTTTTATGATATATTAAATTTTAAAAGGCATAGAACCATGTCTTATATTACCTTGGTATGAGTTAGTTAATCTTTCATAAAAATATTTTAAATTCATAATGCCTAAATTCAAGGACAATAAATGATGCAATAGACATTCTTGTACGTAAATGTTTGATACACCTTTGATTATTGAAGATAAAGGTTTAGAAATTGGCCTTTTCTCCCAGCAGCAGTGTACGAATGCCCATTTTCTCAAATCTTCCATGACACTAGAAACTGGTTTTAACATTTCCTGAGTTGATAGGAGAAGAAAGGTCTCAGCCCAGTTTGCATATCCAGTATCTGCTAGGGAGAATGCATTCGTTAGCTATTGTCATCCTGCTTTTTGCGTTTTAACCTTTTCAAATTTTTTTTATTGATTGATCATCTTTTCTCTTAGAACTTGATACAACACTTTATCTAAAAAGAATATTAATACTCTGCAAGTATCTCTCCCATTTATTTTTTGTCTTTTGCTCTTTTGTTTATGGTATTTGACCTAAGGGTTTTTTTTTTTATTTTTAAGTAGCAGAAACTACAAATCTTTGCCCTTAAGCTTGCTACCTTTGCCTGTAGGTTTAGGAAAACCTTCCCTATGCTAAGATAAGGCAAATATTTACTTATTTTTTTCTTCTAAATCTTTAGTGGTCTCATATATTATGTGGAACTATTCTTCCATAACATATTCAGTGTATGATGTGAGGTACAACTCATATTTCATTTTTTAAAATAGTCAACCAGTTAGTAGTCTCAATTACTATTTGTGGAATAATCTACCCTACCTACTGTGGTTTGAAATTCTGTTTTTATCATATGCTAAATTCTTATAGCTACTTGTATCTGTTTATGGAATTTCAGTTTGGTTCTATTATCTTATGTTTCTGCCCTTATTGTGAATTGGTTCGTTCATATATTCTGCAAATATTTACCGAGCACCTGTTCTGTGATGGGACTGCTCATGGCTGCGAGGGAATCAGCTGAGAACGAGCTGGAGCCCGTCTCTGAGCCCCGTTCCAGTGGGAGAGACCTTCCTCCTGCACTCTGTTCTCATTGGTTACTGCTGGTACTCAAAAGCCTTTCTGAGAGGTTTTAAAAAGCAAGAGAACATTTATTTTTTAATGTGCTTGTTAATTCTAATAGTCCTTCAATTGATTCTCTTCTATTTCACAGTTGAATGATCATGCAATCCTGAATAATAACTTTGCCTCCTCCCTTTTAATATTTGTATTTCTTATTACTTTTTCTTATAGTGTTTGCTTATTATTTTTATCTCTTTTACTTTAAAAACAGCAGTATTTAAAAGGTAGCAGATATCCTTGTATTTTTCTTGACTTACTTATCATGTTTATAGTATTTAACAGTTAACTATTAGGATGACTTTGTAGTTACATATGTGAGTTTGTATTTACAATGTGTATATATGCATATAAACTTATATGTTAGTGAAATATACTTTTCTTCATAACTCACTAAAAAATTGTCATTTTGCTTTGTTTCGTTTTTTAACACAGAGGAGAAAATACAAGTTGTCTTTTTTTTTTCTCCAAATGTTTTGAGGACTTATATTGACTCAATTATATTAAAGCCATTCTTAAATTTCTGGAATGAATGCTTTGTATCTATGTGATATTATTTTCTTTCTTAGGTTTTGGTATAAACATTATATCAGCTATAAATTTTAAAAACATTTCATCTGTTTTATGCTCTGGAATAATTTAAATACCGTAGAAGTCAATGGTTCTGTGAAGGTTTGAAAGAAATTGCTTCTTAGTCTGGTTGCTTTTTAGTGGTCCATTCAAGTTTTCTACCTCTTGAGTCATGCTTCGTCATTATTTTTCTCACAATCTATTCAATTCAGATTTCTAACTATTTAGCGCAGATTTACAAATGACCTCCTATTAATTTAAAGTTTTTCTTTTGCATCTTCAGCCCCAGTTATTGAGACTTTACCAAATATAAAACAAAGTAAGCACCTAGGCGCCCAAAATAAAATATTCTTTTAAGTCCATTTCTCTTGGCAATGATATTGTTTGGGGAAAAAACTTTTTAATCATTAAACCAAATTTAAGTGAGAGTTTTATATTTAATAGTGTTCCCAGAAGCCAGGGTAAATAACTAGTTTACTTGCATAATTGCATGTGCCAAAGTTGTCGTAGTAATGCTATTTCTGATTTGAATGATGCATGACATTGTAATTTCTAGCAGAAGCTGCTAAGTATCTTCCTATTGGTTCCTTAAGTGTATTAAAACCTCTGAATATGCCTTTGTGTCCATTAGATGCTATGATAGCATTTGGAATAAGAGGACCCAGGCTTGCAGGGGAGATTCTTATTGTTTGCTCATTGTTTATCTTTTGTTTTTAAGATTAACACTTCTAGGTCAAATTATTGGATTGTTACAAAAAGGCCGTCTCTTCAGCTTGAGTTCCTTGGGGCCTATGATCTGAGTTGGAATGAGGTCAGTCAGTAAACAATTCTCCTGGGCACTTAGAGGGTAGATGTACCTTGCCTCCTCTTTCGTCACTTCTTGCCAGGTCTGAGGCATTCTCTGTGTAATTAATGTACTTCCAAGGGGTACAGGAGATTAACTGGCTAAATGGTACACCTAATGTGGTGACACAAAAGCAGCCAAAGCTGATAAATGAGAGGTTTGCAATTACACACTCAGCTCCCTCTCTCCGCAGGCCTTGGCAACCAACTGGGAAAACACAAACTTAGGATACTTTTCTTGGTTGAAAGAAACAGCTCAAGGAGGATGGGAGGAGGTAGAAGAGAGTAAAGGTAGAATAAATGGTGGTGGAAAGAGACTTGGCTTGGGGTGGTAGACATACAATACAGTATACAGATGATGTATTGTAGAATTGTGCACCTGAAACCTATATAAATTTATTAACCAATGTCACCTCAATAAATTTAAAAATAGATAAATTAACAAAATTTAAAAAGAAGCAGCAGCAGCAGCTAGAGACCTGTCATTTTCAGCATGGCAGTGGCTCGGAGGAACTGGCGCGTGAACTGTGGAGAGACATAGACTGTTCACCTCCTTGGCACGAGCTCAGATTGAAACTCTGGGCTTCAGCACTTCTCACCTTGGGATGGCTCCTGGGTTATTATTTTCGCATTGGAGGAGTACGTCATTGGGCCAGTGCATGCTATCCCCACCCCCTGCCAACCAATTGAAACAATGACAGATGTTTTTTGCACATAGCAGACCTTGGGTGTTATAATTAGGGTTGCAGGGGATGAATCATAGGTCCCTGAACTAGAATGAAGAAAGCAAGCCTGGGGCCTGAGCATTTTTTAGGAAGGTGACATAAACTCAGAGATCACCCCGATAGGGAATCCTTCTGGATCAGGACTGTCTTTGAACCCTGTCAACCATCCCCCTGCCCCCACCAAAACACAAAACAACCACACTCGTCATGCCGGTCCCTGTGCAGGCCACTTAGTGCTCACAGCACATGCACACCCTCTGGTCGCCACCTCCCCAGGCAGGCCATGTGGGATACACACCTTCTCTGCCAGCCTCAGTCACACCCTACTTGTTCTTTTTCCAGATGAAGTAGAAATCAGAGTCTACGAACCAAAGAATCTAAAAAACACCCCCAAATCAGACTCACCAGAGACATCCTCTTACTAGGTTTAGCCAGCAGGTAGGTGTCCTGCCAGATCTCATTTTGTGTACGGACACGGATGTTTGTATGTTCACATTTTTCCTTCGAAAATGCCATTTGGTAGATTATGTTTCCAAATCCGCCTTTCATTTACAGTATATAGGGAAAACATTTCTGTGGCAAAAATATAAATATACCTTATTAACCTATTACTTTTTAATGACTATGAAACATTCTATTATTTAACCATTATTGTTTATTTATTCATCCCTTATTGATTGAGATGTAGGTTGTTTCAAACTTTTAAATATTCAAACCTGAAATAAAAATTCTTCCAGCTAAATTATTGCTAGCATCTTTCAATGATCTTCTATAGACTATCCCCAGAAATGGATTACTAGGAGAAAGGCACACACTTTTCCACCTGCTGGCATGTTTTAACAATGTGCCCTTGCAGAGCAGCTGTGCAAATGGATACTTCTACCACCCATGTGTGAATGCTTGTTTATCAGCAAACTTGCCTATTTTCTAGGCCTTTCTAATTATGTTGGCAAATGGCATCTTATTGCTTTAATCTGTATTTCTTTGGGTAAGACAAAAGTTTGATATGATTTAATGATTTTTCGTGTTTGAGTATTGTAATTTATTTGCTTGTAAAATAGCTATTTCTGTCCTTAGACCGTATTTTGGGTAGGTTGTTTTCTTATTGATTTGTAAGCAGTGTTTAAAAAGATATGTTGAAAATATTCTCTTCACTTTGCCTTTTAAACTTGTATGTGTTATGTTTGGATTTACAGAAGTATGGTTGGTTGTTTTTTCTTACTTTTAAGGACTTAAAATCTGTCCATTATTCCTTTATGATTTCTACTTTTGCATAATACTTAGTCTTGGGGTGGGAAGGCATTTCAATGAGTGTTTGAGCTCTCATTTTCTCTTGTACTTTTATGTTGTTACTTCAGGGTTTAAATTTCAATTCCTTGGGAAGGTATCTCGGTGTGACGTGTGAGAGGAGAATCTAACTCGCCTATTGTTAAATAATGATCCAGCTACTCTGATACCATTTGCTGAATAATTTATTTTCTACTCACTGATTTCAAATCCCACTTTTGCCACTTGATACATTCTTATGAGTACCAGGTCTGTGGAATTTTTGTACTGTTCCATTAATAGAATTCTCACCCTGTAACCATTCTTTTGGGCTGGGAATGTGGCATTGCCCCAGGAAGCTGGGGCAGAAAATATTGAGAACTAGGAAAGCAGACAGTGTATTACAGTGAATATAGTTTGCTTCTCCCTCTCATGTCAGGACTTCATTTCGCTCCCACCTAGGACCCATGGGAGGAAGAAACACTTGTGGTGATGAAGGAAATGAACATTTATGTGCTGGAGGAGAGAAGGAAGGATTACTTACCATGTTTTAATCCCTGGGGAAAAAGGATGTCTTACCTCATCCTCAGCTTTGTCTGAGACTGATGGGCATTGGGTCTTACTATACTGAAAGGCATGGTGAACCTGCTCCGCTCTCCTGTTCTTTCTGGAACTTTGTGCTTTGCAGGATTTGGGGGCCATGAGGCAAACCTACAGTCACCATGTGACATTCTAGTTAATGGAGACTGTATATTTTCATGTCCCCTTCTCAAATGGGAGCACTGTGGAAGTACACTGTGGCATATCCAGAACCACAGATCTAACCTACACATCTCCCTGCATGAGGAATAATTAAGAAATCTAGAAGGAACTTAGCTGGCGAGTCAGAACATTGTTTTCTATATTAAGACATACTTGGATATTGAGTGAATGGAATGGAAGTTTGAAATATCAAAATTAACTTTGTAATAAATTAACCTCAAATAAGGTGTTTTTCCCTTTGTTTCAGACTGTGCCCCCAGTCTCTAAAGGCATGGGTATGAGTTCCTTCTCTCTGCCATTGCAGGGATTTTAATGGAAAAGTTTGGGAAATACTGTCCCATATGGATGACAATTTTTAGATTTTTTAAGTAGAATAAGACAAAAACTAAAACAAATATTATAACTTTATCATATTCTTCTTACTTTGGATTTAGTTTGCTTTTCTTTTTGAAACTTTTTCTAAGGTGAAAATTTAAATTATTGATGTTAGTTCTTCTTTTCTAATAAGTTTATTCAGTGTCATAAATTTGCGTCTAAGCACTGCTCTCACAGCATCCCACATATTTGGATGAGTTGTATGTCCATTTTTATTTAGTTCAAAATATTCTTTGATTTCTGAGATTTCTTCTTCAACCCATGTGTCATTTAGAATTGTGTTGCCTAATCTTCAGTATTTAGTTCCTTTGTGGCCTAAGAGCAGACATTGAATGATTCCTGGTCTTTAAAATTTTTTAGGGTATGCTTTATAGCTCCAAACTGTGGTCTGTTTTGATGAGCGTTTATGTGAGCTTGAGAAGAATGTGTGTTCTGCCATTCTGGGATGAAGCGGGCTGTAGATGTCAATGATACCCAGTGGGGGGAGGGGTTGTTGAGTTCAGATATGTCCTTACTGGTTTTCTGCCTGTTGAATCTGCTCATTTCTGACAGAGGGGTGTTGGAGTCTCCAACTATGATCGCGGGTTTATCTACTTCTTGCAGTTTGAGTAACTTTTGCCTTGTGGATTTTGACATTCTCTTGTTAGGTGCACACACATTTAAGATTGTTATGTAACTTTATTATTTTAATGATTCAGAAGCTATTTCAAGGTATCTCAGTGCCTGAACGCCATCACAGGTAAACTCTCATCCCCACAGGGTACCTGTAATCATTGCAGAACTTCCATTACCACTTGTGAATGAGAAGTTCCAGTGAGTAGTTTTCTTCCTGACTTAGTTACAAAAAAACTCTGCTCTATTTTAACTTTCCTTGTGAAGAGAGAAAAAAAAAACACAAAAAGCATTACTCCGAGTTCCTGGACTGCTGTTCTTTAGGACCAGAGAGAAGGACCTCTGACTGAGGCCATCATTTAAGTAAGTCCTTATCTTGAACTTTCTGTAGGTTGTAAAAGGCTTTGATGAATGAATTGGTTATGCCCCAGTGAGTACCTTAAAATTAGAGATTTATGCTTAGGAAAACTAAGTGTGATGTGAGCTTATTTTCTTGTGAAGTACCTCTTCCCCTACTATGGAAGAAAAGGAAAACTAAACTAAACAGGACTTTCAACCAAACTGGATTTTTCTGATTTCAAATAAAAGGCAGGACCTTTTTCCTCGAGCAGTAATAATAGAGACATTGCAGTGTCTCCACTGTCATCCCGTCTAGACTTTGCCCGAGTGATCAAATGGTGGCCGTGATTTTTGTGAACTGAGCCCAGTGTAACTTGGTTCTTAATTCACCTAGGGTAGCTGCTTTATTTGCTTAATGCTGTATTTTATAGAGCCAAAGGGATGGATAACAAAAATAGGGTTTATCAGCTCAAAGTGAGGGGTGCTATTTATTTGTTCATTGAGGTTGTTTATTTTAAATGCAGATTATTTGGATTCTCTGCTGGTTTTGGTAATATTAATGCAGAGGGCCATAACCTAGCTCTTACCCCCTGCCTCTGAGGTTTTAATAGATTGTAGCAGAAGCAGACACAGTTGTTTTTACAATATGATGAGATATATAGTGGGCACCTTGGGCTCCAGAGGAGCTTTCTTGGTGTGGCAGGGCAAGGCACTCTTTGAGGAGATAATGGCCACCACTTAGAACAGTGCCTGGACATGGTAATTTCTTCAAGTGCTTTATATGTTATGAAACTCCTTTAACCCAAATCCTATGAGATATGATTTTGCAGATGAAGAAACTGAGGCACAAAAATGTAAAGTAACTCACTCAAGCTCCCATAGTCAGCAGAATAAGGATTTGAACCTGGGATCCTTGCCTGCTGACCTAGCATTCCCATTATTCTGCTTCTTTGCATCAGTCATGGAAGGTCCTGGGTGCTGAGGTGTCTGGAGTCACTCGAGTATGACAGTGCCACTTAGCAGCAGGCATTAGGCTAAATGCAATCCGATTTTCAGACAGCCACTCCCCTAAATATTTACCATATTGAGAGTAATTGCCATGCAGGTAAGTGTCATGCTGGCTAAAAAGGAATTCTATTACTTCCCAGTGCTGTGAAGTATCGTGAAGAAACAAGTATGGGAGAGGTCATTTTTCTCTCCTTTAGTCAAGAGTTCAGATGTTCAGAACACTTAATCACATGAGCTGTGCTACCTGACATTTTTTTGTTGTGACCAGAGAGCCTCTAATAAATTCATTAATGGGGGTCTATTTGCATTTCTACCATACATTTTTTAAAGGTGTTGTTTTTTTAAATGGTGTTGTTTTAAAGGATGATCTCTCCCATTTATGCCTGAAAGCCACAGCACTTGGGACCTCTAGTCTGTGAGGCCCTCTGCTAAGGTGCGGGCTTCCCGTCCTCCTCACCCCATGCCCGCACCTCCCCATTGATGTTTCTCCATCAATAGCGAGGGATGGTAGAGTCTTTAACATTTTACTTTAACACATTGAGTTCTTCCAAGTCCAACTAAAGATAGAATCTGTGTTAGCGCATTTGCTAATGGCTGGCTTACTTTCAGACTCTTCACCCCCTTCAGCAATGACATGCCCACAAAAATCATAGGCATTTCCATCGACTTTAGAGAATAGCTGATGAGAATAAAAATAGCATGTATTGTTTCACCTGCACAGGGAACTTTCTTCCTTCAGCAGGCAGCAGTTTTCATGGGCTTTGCACCTCTCACTAGATAGTTCAATATCTGGATCCTCAGGTCTGAGAGCAGTGCCACAGTGTGGGTTCCACCTGTAGGTAAAGGTAAAGGAGGCGTACACATTGGCAAACTGTCACTAACACATGAAACAGCCAGTGGGATGGACCTCTTTTGCAACGAATGAGCGCTTGTAAAAACATGTGGGTTTTAAAAATCAATGTATTAATTAAAGGACCCTATTTGATAATCCTTTTTAGAACAGCCTCTCCTCAATTTGTTTGTAAATCCTAATCATTCGCATCTCTGGTTTGCTTACAGTAGATGGCCTCCACTGCAGTGTACTCCCAAGCCCCCAAGCCCCCAAGCCCCCAAGTTGACTACTTGGTAGTTATGTAAAAACCCATCCTGCTGGCCTATGGGGGAGAAAACGCTGATCTTTTAGGGAGCCAGGAAACGAAACTATCTCCTGAGATTTAAACAAACACACAGATAGTAGCTCCTTATAAGAATTCCGTTGTTCTCAGAGCAGAGGGCCTGCCTATCTTTCCCACGGACTTCTCCACGCTGCCCCACAGGCTTCCTTGATTTTCACTTGCGACACCTAATCTCCAGTGACCCAGTATCAGACATTTCTGCCTCTGATTGATGCTCTTTAGTTGTAACACTCAGCAGAAGGAAAAAGAAGAAGGGCTTAACCTTTTGGAACAGAACAGTCCCACTGGGACAAAATTTCTTCATCTTTTCAGCTTGCACCTCAGAACCCAAGGAACCAAAATTGCAAGGAGCTGGTGAGTGATCACAAGGAAAAGACTGGTGAAATGAGCCTGCTGTTTCCCAGCAGTAAAGAAAGTAAATGTGCTTAGTCGCTCACAGATGGGCTTCACCTAGTAATCCAGAAACAGTGCTTTCAGGCTGTCTTCCCTTCTCAGAGAGAAACCGCCCAAGGCAGGGAGAGGGTTCTCTTCACAGGCCGAGGAGTCGGTCTGTCTGAGAGGCAGCTCCCTCTGCAGAGAGCTCACACAAGCCTGCCCTGCAGCCAGACAGTTTATCTGGCACTCCCGGAAGGCACTCCCGTCCTTCCCTGGCCTTGAGAAGTGACCCCCCCAGGAGTGTGGGTATGTTTGTTATGCCAGAAAATTGGGAATATACTTGTGAGCAAGGCAGGTAGCAGCTGCCTTTGTGATAGGGAGAGAGGGTCAGGTTGCAAAGTGCAACCCTTCCAGTGTGCATGGTCTTTACCCCTGAGGATCCCACAGCCCCAGAGTCTGATTCTGGCTCAGCGAGAAATGCCCTCTGGGGGCTGTGTTGTCATCTGACTCCACTGCAGAGCAGAGCAAAAGTGGGCAAATGGCCTCACTATTTGGCCTTGAAGATAAAGTCATTTACTTTTGTGAAAAGGCATGTTTAGGCTCCCAGTAGAAAGCACTGAAGAAATCTGGGTTGTTCTGAACTACCTACCAATGTGCTGTTCTTGGTTTTCTCCACTGTAGCCTTTCTCATAAATACTGCAGTCACTGTTTTTACCTGGGCTGTTTATCACCTGATAAACAGCTATCTATTTTCAGAGACGACACAGGCAGCAATTTTCTGAAAATCTAGGGCTTTGTTTATATAAAAACCTTTTGCCATGAGGAGGTAGAGAAATCGGTAGGAATAGCTGTTGATATCCTAAGTTCTACCTCCCGTCTGCTGGGGGGAAAAAGAATCACCTCACTTTGATTTTGCGGTCGTACCAGTGGTGCTCCTGGGCAAATTCCCGCTCCATTGACAGTAACTGTGTGTGAGAGTGTGAGCGTGTGTTTCATCAGAGGTTCCTTCCCTGCTTCATGGGCTTTTTCTTCTTCTTGCTCCTATTCTCAACTTCTGCAGTGTCATGCACAAATTTGATGTTTAATGGTTGGCAAATACATTTTTATTGATTTATTGACAAATAATTTACCCCCAAAGTCTCTCTTTACTTCTCTCTTCTCTTCCTCCTCCCCCACCTCTTTTTGAAATCATCATGGACATAGCAATAGATATTTTATGAGCAGAAGTGGGAAGAAATAACTCCACTTTGTAGGCCAACTGTGATCACTTAGAAGTGGCTGTTTAGAAGAATTTAGGGCTGCATCTGTGTCACTGGGGGTGGTGCTGTGATCAGTTAGTAATGTCTGCTGTGGGCTCAGTGTGGAGGTGGTGATACATATGCAGTATATTTAATGGCAGTACACTTTTTCCTAAGAATGAGAAAAAGATGTGTTTTCAAGGAATTAGTTGAAGATGGCCCCTCTATGTTACTTACTTTTCATACCCTTTTCAATACACTGTTCTGATTTTTAAAAGCTGTCCCATAAACCTGATAACATAGTCATAGAAGTACCGTGGAGTCCTGTTAGGCAAGATTAACATCCCAGAAAGACAAGGAGCCTTTGAGGGTATGGACTAGTATGTCCTGTCATCACTCAGACACGGGTATTTGCCTCCCTCAAAGTAGGAAGCAGACCACAGCTAATGCTGGGTGATAAAGCTCTATGGTGATGTTGTTGAATTACTAGCAGGAATGTTCTGGCTGCCTCCTGGTCAGAAGGGACACTGCCTCCTACCTGTCTTAGAGGGAAGGGCCCATTTCCCAAGAGGATGGATAGCATGTTGAGTGCTACAGCTGAGTAGCCATCTCAGTGTTATTATACCCTCCTCAGTGGGGGCCATGGGGGAGGGTATTTCTCTCCCACAGGCACCATGGGGGATATGAAGCAGAGAGCTGGGCTGTGCCCACAGGGGTGAAGAGGTTGCTGCAGAGGCAGGACATTTAGGGCAGAGGAACCCAGAGCAGAGAATAGCCTCTAGGTCTGTGTGTTTGCATCTTGCACGGGTTCTGGTCACAGGTCAGCACAGAGTCTGTTCACTTTGCCCCTTGCCGGCTCTTCCCTTGACCCTTCCCTTCTAAGCCTGAATACGTTAGTCCAGCCACAGGCAGTAGCAGAAGGGTCCAGAAAGCCCTGGGCATAACCATCGCCATCTGAAGGCCATCTTACCCTGGATGTCAAATGTGTCTCCCAGGTAAGCCCGAGGTTACCTTCCACCGAGATTCTTAGGGCTTACTGGAGATGACCCAGGGCAGGATCTTCATTTTAGCTTGTAGCATCTGGAGGATCTCAAGGGTAGTGGACAAACCCTGGGTGGGATTTTATTGAAAGCTCTTTAGAGAAGCTTAAGAACCTCAGGACCAAGATAAGACTGACTTGTGAGGATTTGACTCTTGTGGGCACTCAGCATGCTAATGGGTTTCTCCAGGCCTGTGTTCTTGTGTATTTATTCAATTGTTTGCTTTTTAATTTTTTGAGAGAGGTGGGAGGTCAGAAAAGGTTTTTGAAGACATTGATGTTTGAACTGGACTTGAGAGTTGAAGAAGGCCCAGGCGAAGGAGGCAGGGGCATCATGGAGATAAAGACAGGGTGAAGAGAATAGTTTCTGAAGGAACAGGACCAAAGTGTATGTCCCGTGTTCAGTCCTCCCACGTTCAGTGAGTCTTCAGTTCTGACTGCATTCCACATCCGACCACCTCTCATGTCCTTCCCTGCTACCCCTCATCTTTCACTGGGACTGCTGCTGTAGTCTCCTCTTCACTCTCCAGTGTCCAGTTTTGCCTCTGGTAAGGCCTCTTCCGTTCTCAGTTCCCTGGGTGATCCCTTCTGATACATGCATCATATGCTGTTCCTCCTCTGCTCACAGCCTTCTGTTAGCTACTCAGCCTGGAATAAACTTCAGACTCCTAGCACTCCCCACGAGAGATGTCTGCCTTAGCGTCTCTCCAGCCATACCAGCCTTCTTGTTCTTCCTCAAACAGACTAAGTTCACTCCCACCACAGGACCTTTGTACTTACTGTGTCTTTAGCTGTGAATGCCCTTCCTCCAGATATTTGCAGGACTGCATTCCTAATTTTATTCATGTCTCTGTTCGATGTCACCAGTTCAGAAAGAACATCCATAATGACTCTGATCTACACACACACACACACACACACACACACACACACACACAATAGTGCCTGCATTATTTCTTGGAGAACCATCACCACAGACACGTTTTCATGGTGTCTTATTCCAGAATGAAAGACCTTAGATTCCACAAAGTCCTTATAAAGTTTTCATGCTCAATAGGCAATCACATGTTGTCTTCTTTGGTCCACACTCTCCAGACATCTCTGTGGAACTGTCTGACAGGTTTGGCTTGAAAAGGAACTGAATTCTTTTAGCAAGTATAGTTGAGAGCTGTGTATGCTCCAGGCCCTGTCTGGGCACCAAGAATACAGCGAACCAAGAAACTCCATCTCTCTCCCACCCCCACATGACCCCAAGAAGGCAGGAAATAAACTAACAAATAAACATACCATAAAATGTCAGGTTGCAGCAGTGCTGGGAATGGGGCATGGGCCGTTCACGTCAGTACCTTGCTCATAGTTTTCATAATAAGATGATGTAGGATGTTTAAAAGGCCCCCAGTGCTGTCTTATTCCTTTCCTGCCTGAAGTATAAGGAAAGAGAGGAGAGGAGGGTGGAAAATTTTCTCTGTAGCTATAGCTTCATTTTGTTACGATAAAGGCTATGCTGGACTCCTACTTGGGAGCCCATGCTTAGATGCAGCTGGAAGGTCAAGACACTGCGTGAAACCATCGTTCTAGCAACTCTTGCATTCTGCTCCCTCAGTCTCACAGCTGACGTCAGCTGGCACCAGACTGAAAATTGTATTGACTAGTCCTTAGCTGAGAGACAGCACGCCTAGGAAACGTCACCTCTTTTACATTAGGGACCACCAAAGCAAGGCCAGTTGCCCTGAAATGGGGATACTGGATTTCCCTGGTTGCTTCAAAGGCTGTTTAGATTTCTGGCTGTGTCTGTCAGCCTCTCTGTTAGAAGACCTCTTGAAGAGGTCTTCTCCCTTCCAGTCCCCTCCCCTGCCTTCTCCCTGGCCTGTGATTCTCCTCTGCTTTCTCTCATTTGACAAGCTCCCCGTTTGACAGGGAGGCGAAGGGTGTACAACCAAAGCTGGTCATTGCTCCTCCCGGAAGCCCCTGTCGACGTTCAATGAGCACAGCCCTACAGCACATTTCACAACAGGGGAGAAATAAGTGTGCCTCTTGCCCTCTAAGTTTCACCTAGCTAGAATTCCCAGTGATGGCTAAGGCTGGCCGGGAAGTGAGCTTTGTTGTCCGTCTTTACATTCTGCCAAGCTGACGGGGCAGCGATGATGCCCATAGCCATGGGACTCTGAAAAGCTGCCCATTGTCTCCTCTGTACTTCCAGAAACGTCCAACCCAAGCTGTTCATGCCAGCTTGGCCTCCCTAGGAGAAAGACATTGTACGTGATCTTAGGGAAACAGTAAGACTAGACAATTCAGAATGTGGAGAAAATTATATGGCTTCATAGTGTTGTAATTATTATCAGCTAGGTTTTTTTAAAGACTTTTTTGAGAAGTTTCAGGTTTATAGTAAAATTTAGTGGAAAGTACAGAGTTCCCATATACTTCCTTACCCCACCCCACCCAGTTTCCCTTATTATTAACATCTTGCCCCAGTGTGGTACACCTGCAACAGTTGCTGGGCCATTGTTGGTGCATTATTACTGACTACAGTTCATGGGGTTTTTAACTACAGTTAAATGTAACTAAGGCCCCTAGTTTACATTAGGGTTTATTCTTCGTATTGTGCATTTTATGAGTTTTAAAAATATTTTTTATTGATTATGCTATTATAGTTTTTCCAATTTTACCACCCTTATCCCCCCTCCACTCCGTACCCCCCAACCCTCCAGCACTCCCTGCCCCACCTTAGGTCATGTCCATGGGTTGTACATGTAAGTTCTTTTAGTCCTCTGTTTCCTATACCATTGTTCTCTCTCCCGGTCTATTTTATGCCTACTGATTATGCTTCTTTTTCCCTGTACCGTTTCCCCCCTATTCTTCCTTTCCCCCTGCCCACTGAAATCCCCTGTGTGATGGCCATTTCTCTGATTCTATTCCTGTTCTGGTTGTTTGCTTAGTTTTTGTCTTCATTATTTTTCTTTTCTTTAAGGTTCATTTGTTGATAGTTGTGAGTTTATTGTCATTTTACTGTTCATATTTTTTTATTTTCCTTTTTCAGATAAGTCCCTCTAACATTTCATGTAATAAGGGCTTGGTGGTGATGAACTCCTTTAACTTGACCCTATCTGGGAAGCACTTTATCTGCCCTTCCATTTTAAATGAAAGCTTTGCTGGATAGAGCAATCTGGGATGTAGGTCCTTGCCTTTCATGAGTTCAAATACTTCTTTCCAGCCCCTTCTTGCCTGCAAGGTTTCTTTTGAGAAATCAGCTGATAGTCTAATGGGCACTCCTTTGTAGGTAACTCTCTCTTTTCCCCTAGCTTCTTTTAGGATTTTCTCTTTGTCTTTGATCTTGGGTAACTTAATGATGATGTACCTTGGTGTGTTCCTCTTTGGGTTCAGCTTCCTTGGGACTCTCTGAGTTTCCTGGACTTCCTGGAAGTCTATTTCCTTGGTCAGATTGGGGAAGTTTTCCTTCATTATTTGTTCAAATAGGTTTTCAATTTCTTGTTGTTGTTCTTCTCCTTCTGGTACCACTATAATTCAGATATTGGAACATTTCAAGTTGTCCCAGAGGTTCCTAATTCTCTCTTCATTTTTTTGAATTCTGGTTTCTTCCTTTTCTTCTGGATGGATGTTTATTTCTTTCTTTTTCTCCAAATCATTGCTTTGAGTCCTGGTTTCCTTTCTGTCACTGTTGATTCCCTAAATATTTTGCTTTATTTCATTTTGAGTATCCTTCATCTGTTTTATTTTTTTATTTTTTATTTTTTGACCAAGCTCAATCAGATCTGCGAGCATTTTGATTACCAGGGCTTTAAATTCTCCATTAAATAGGTTGGCTATGGCCTCATCACTTAGCTCTCTTTCTAAGGCTTTATACTGTTCTTTCATTTGGGCCTTATTTCTTTGTCTTGGCACAGCTGATAGGTTGTAAGGGGGCAGGGCCTTAGGTATTCACCTGGGCAGAGCAACCCTCCTTGCTGCACTGCCTGTGGGGTAGGGCCAGAGAGGGAACAGTGAGGCTTGCCTGCTCATCTCTAGTGCACTTTTCAGCAAACTCTCATGTGAGACAGTATCTCCCACAGCAACCCCAGCCATAGCCCTCAGTCAGCTCTAAGTGCCAGTTTCCCTTTATTAAGTCAGTCCCTCCCATGCAGCCCACTGAACTTGTCGCCAAGCCCTGCCCCCATGGTCTGCTGCGTTACCATGGTTTTTCTGAGTTGGTGCTCTCAGGCCTCTGCCTTACGGGTCTGGTTGTTCTGGTTGATTTTTTCCTTTAATTCCTTTGTTGTTGGAGTTCCATGCAGTTTGATTTCCTGGCACTTCTGGTTCTTTATTGATTTTAGATTGGTTGTTATTCTCCTTTTGGTTGTGTGAGGAAGCAAAGGGTTTCTACCTATGCCTCCATCTTGGCTGGAACTCTAATTTATGAGTTTTGACAAATGTGCAATGACCTGTATCCACCACTTTAGTGTCCTACAGAAGAGTCTCACTGCCCCAGCACCCCCCGTGTTACCCTTATTTAACCCCTCTTCCTTCCCTTTTTCCCTCTGGCAACCACTAACCTTTTTACTATCTCCATAGTTTTGTCTTTTGCAGAATGCCATAAAATTGAAATTATATAGTCTCAGTCCATAGATTTTTCTGATTGGCTTCTTTCACTTAGTAGTATGCATTTAAGGCTTCTCCATATCTTTTAATGTCTCAATAGCTCATTTCATTGCTGCATAGTACTCCATTGCCTGGATGTACCACAGTTTATCCATCACGTACTGAAGGAAGTCTTGGTTACTTCCAAATTTGGGCACTTATGAATAAAGCTGCTATAAATAGTTGTGTACAGGGGGGTTTTTTAGTTTAAAAGATTTTATTTATTATTTTTAGACACAGGGGAAGGGAGGGAGAAAGAGGGGGAGAGAAACATCAATGTGTGGTTGCCTCTCATGTGCCTGCTACTGGGAACCTGGTCCATAACCCAGGCATGTGCCCTGACTGGGAATCGAACAGGCGACCCTTTGGTTCACAGGCCAGTGCTCAATCCACTGAGCCACATCAGCCAGGCAAGTGTGCAGGTTTTTGTGTAGACATGAGTTTTCAATCATCTGGATAAAACCAAGGAGCTCAATTGCAGGACCATATGGTAAGACTATGCTTAGTTTTGCCAGAAACCACCAAATTGCCCTCCAAAGTACTGTACCATTTTATCAGCTGATTTTGGTTCCTACACCACTTTCATTGAGATGAATCTCATTTTTCTAGACAATTCTTCAACAATACACTGAATATTAATAACCAAAGACTTTTCTCACTGCACTCCTTCCTGGCCCTTAAATGTGCAGGGCTTCTGCCCACATTCTTTATGCTGTCCTCCTATTCTTGCTAGAGCCGAATAGTACTGGTAGAAAATGTCCTCTTTGTCCTGCTACTTTATTTCTCATCTCTACACTGTCCCCCCACAAAAGTCAAAGAGGAAAGTAGGGGCAGAGGGCAGCAGCCAGGTTTTGAGGGGAGATCCTATTCCCATTTTCCCCTGAAGAGCCACTGTGTTTTACCCAGGTTTTTTCTGTCTTTAAAATGCTTTGAGTTCATACTACTACAAGGTATGTGATGCTCTCTACCTCAAAACTGTGGGGACAGGCATCCCTCCTTCCTTATGGGTTTATCTCAGCAAGCAAGACTCTTCCCATATGACTAAGTGCTTTGGGGGCACTTATGAACAGCTTTGCTATGTGTGCCCAGAACTCATGTTGCTCCAAGGGAGATATGTCAGGGGCCCTAAAATAGGGCCAAGGGAGAGTTTAATGAAACACCTCTCCTGTCAGTACTCTCCCCTCTGAGACTCCTGGGAGTCTCTCTGGAGCCCCATGGCTATTAAACACTGGGAGTGGGTTTGTATGTGGCTTGTCAGTCTCATTACTTTGTAGGTAGGCTTTGAATTGTGCAACCCAAATACTCTGGTTTAATATAGAGACAGACAGATGAACATGAGAAAAGAGGGAATTACTGAATGGCAAAGGGAGCGCCCCAGTCACCGAGGGCAGGCTGATCAGCACAGTTACTCTGCAAGCTTCCCCAAGACCATCTGCAAGGCTCTAATGAGTGGCCCTGTCTATTCATGTGACTGGCAGCTTGTTTCATTTCCCCTGAGTTTCGGGTGCTTCTGCCCATTCATTTGGAGGTTGAATGACCTGTGGTTGAAGGGACTTTCCCTGTTAGGGTTCAGGATTTTTTGACAGAGTGCACTCTTAGCATTTTTTGCAGGACAAAGTCCTGTGTATTACAGCAATTTGGCATCCCAGCTCTCACCCACTAAATACCAGGAGTACCCCCAACTCATTGTGACAATCAAAAACTACTACCCACCCCCAGTCTGCAGATGCCCCTAGGAGGCAGTGCCAGCAGTGAGAACCCCTGGGCTATGGGCGGGCTGGTCAGGGTCTCCCAGTGAGAAGAGCTCAGCTGGAGTGCCTCCTGCCCACTCATCCAGGCCCGCTTCAGGAGCTGCTACCTGCATTTGTCACTCATGCCCTTTCTCACCTACTCTCTCCTCCTGCTGCTGTCCCTCACTTTCAGGGCCCAGAGAAAACAACATGGACATTGTCCCAGTCTGCAGCGTGATGTGGGTTGAGAAATTGTGGGGATATAAGAACTTCACGATGTTTTCCCCTCAACCCTGAAAATCTATAGTTCTGGAAACTTGTCTCCTCTCTTTGAACCCTGCTTCTCAATCAGTGTCCCTTATTGGGTCAAACAAGTTCCCCACAGGGTATTCTGTGGCCATCCCTGAAAACACAGCGCAATGGAAGCCTGACAGTGGTGATCAGTATTGGTACAACACTGTCCCCTCTGCCAGCACCACACCCCAGGCTCATGCCACATTGATCGAAATTCTGCCAAGTCACACGGGTATTTATCTTGGCCCAAATCCCAAACTTCACAGTGCCTTCTGGAGGGTGGCTCTGGGGCTGACCTAAGTAGCGTGGTGGAAACAGGTGAGTTTGTCATCACCAAGCTATTCACGTGGAGGAAGTAGGGCAGAGGTCAAGGATTGCTTATTTTTTCACCTCCTCCCCACTCATAGCCTACTTCCAAGCCACTTGCAGGAAGTGATGTTTACATATGGCCTTGACAGAGCTGAGGGGTTGGCCTGGCTTGGTTGGTTCTGCTGAGAAGCTAAGTCTGCCAGTCTAAGCTCCACACAGGCAAAGCCCCTGCTGACCCTTGGCCCAGAGGATGGGAATTCTGGGGCCCACGAGGCCAGGGGAAGCTGAGATGGGGCCAATGGGTCTCCATGTGGAGGGGGAGAGGGCTTGTAACATCCAGTGGACTCCTCCAGAGCTGGCATTTGATTCCTAAATTTCCTGGCAGCCAGGTCTCTGCTCAGCTGGTTCACCACGGGGACTGGGCCTTGTAGATGGAACCATTGTGTCTACCACTTATCCTGGCCTCGTCTTAATGCACTTCTCACCCCTTCTTTCCTTGGGGACTCTGGGAATGTCAAGTGTAGCCCCTTTCACAGTCACCTTGATGCCTCAACTCTGTGTCAGTTAGCTTGGCACAGCTTCTTGCAGCCTCAGAGCTCAGCCCCGGTAGAGCCTGTTGGTGACTCAGTGGCCAGAGAACTCCAGCCAGCCCGGATATATGCCCTGCTGTTCTGTATCCCTGGAGGGAGGCCCTAGCCAGCCAGCACAGGAGCAGGCTCTGTGGAAGAGGAAGCCTGACTCAGTACCCAGCCCTTGGCCCAGGTCTTTGGATGAGGCTTGTTTAACTCTGCTGAAGATATGACGCTGCCTCCTAACAAAAAAGGGTATAGCATAGGTCTGGGTTAATGAGATCAGTCTCCAGGCCTTCCTCACCCAGAGGAGATACTCTGTGCATCCTGGTTAACTGATTGGCTGGCAGAGATATTTTGCCCCTGTACCCTATTCACATTAGTACCAGGGGTCCTCTCAGACCACCAGATCAGTAGACAGCATTGCTCTGTAAGGCTCTGAAGTGGGTGGGGAGTTGGGGAGAGTGGAGAGATGTGAGTTGGATCACCTTCTGGTCCTTAGAAACAAAGGTATCTTAATGAGGCAGCACCCACCTCCTGCTGCGAGGGTCTCTGAGGCTTTTTTATTTAGTCATTTATTTTTGCATACTTTCCTGAAAGTCAATAAGAGCACATGTCATCTTCTTTTACCACTGAGTCACTTCTCTGATGCCTGTGCATGTGGTGTCAGCCCTGGGCATTAATTATGCCCTCGACTCTAAAGAACTCAAAGCATTTTACAAGTGTTCTCATTTTCCCCATGAAGTAGAGAGAGAAAGATAATAATCAGTGCTCCTGAATCAGAGATGTGTGAAATGAGAGGGACAGGGGAGACCCGTGGGAGTGACTGGAGTGGGCTATGCACCTGTCCTGGTGCTTACAGGTGTCAGGAGATAAAATGTGAAATTTCCACCTGCTAGAGTGGTCGGAAGGGTTGAGCTGGGCTTGAAAGGCTGACTAGAAGTGAAGTCAGGGCAGCAGGAGGGCCTTCTAGGCAAGAAAGAATGAGTGAGGTTGTTTGGGAGAAGCGTAGTGCTCAGTAGCCACTGGCCAGCTAGCCAACCTGCAGCTCCAGCCATTCAATGTGCTCTACACCCCTTATCACAGCCTGTCTTCTGCTCCTTGGGGTCCCCAGGTGTAGAACTTCCTGTTTACTCATAGTTTTCAGAAGGTCTACAGAATGAGTTAAGGATCTGAAAACAAAAGGTTTCAGGGGTCCTCTACATGGTAACTAAACAACTCAGGATCGATCACCCTGGCACTCCAGTTCAGCAGATGCACTCTAGACTCAGAAGGACAACACATCCCCACACTCTGTGGTCCTCTCTCCATCCTAGTGAGACTAGTTAGTTAACACTGTTGTTGAAATTGAAGGCAAATTTTAACTCACCGACCACTGGAATGATGGCGCAGCCAGGTGTTTATAATGGAGTTCGGTGGAAATGGTTTCTAAGACTTGGAAGCATTATTTTCCATGGGACAATTTCATTGCAGACATTGTGAGAAAAGAAACTTTTACTCCTCCACTGTCTCAGCAGCACCTAGAACTGCCGTGTCATGTCCAGTAAGCACCTGTTGAATGAATGAATGCAAGGTCTCAGGTGGTCTTGTTCTGAAATCAGAATAAGAACCAAGACTCAGAGCTTATAGCTAAGAGGGTCTAGGAGAGACGTGAGGAAGGGATTCCTGAGGACCCGCTGGTTTGTCCACTCCCCATGTGCTCACTTGCAGTACTCAGTGTGCCCCGCCTCCGGCTCTGTGACCTCTTAGAGAAATTCATTTCAATGTATCAAAAACCTAACTAGATGCAAGGCATTCTGCCAGGTGCGAGGGTAGATATGAGATGACACAGTTCCTGACCACACTAGCGGGGAAGGCAGATAAGATGTGAAAACTTTCACACTACAAAGCAGAATTAAATAAGGACCGCTCTGAAGAAATTATTATTTCTGATATTTAAGTGAAGGTTTGAGAGGCAAATTTGATTTCCGCAGGTAGAGGAAGGGGCCTGCCAACTGGAGAGATAGGCATAATACAATCTGGGCAAAGTAGGCTTACAGTTGTTCAGATGGAAAAAGACAGAACTACAGGTAACAATACAATAGCTAATAAATAGTAATGACATGAGAATAAACTGTAAGTCTACATTTGCCCCCCCCCGTATTTACAGTAACCCTCTATTCCAGCAGCTACCATTTACATGCCACTCGACATACAACACCTTTCCCCTGTGCCCCCTCATTTCATCTGTACAATGACCCCATGCAGGAGATGGAGATCTTTATCTTGTCTTACAGTGAAGGAAACCAAGGCTCAGGCAGTGAAGCAAATGTCACATGGCTGCAAGGACTTGAGTCAGGTCCCTGGTGATCTGAGCCCAAGGCACCGAGCTCTGAGTGAGGGCAAGTCACATGCAGGGAAAGAGGGACAGTGCCTGACGGGAGTGGGTGGGAAGAGCAGGTGGAAATGGGGTTCAGGACCAGGGCCTGTGCCCTGAATCTCCTCTCTGGACTTTGCACTGGGTCCTGTGAGCAGGCAGCCCATGGAGACTTTAGAGGAAAGGATTGCTATGGTCCAGCACATGCTTCAGGAAGGTCCCTCTAGCAGCAGGAGCAGAAGTTAAAAAGCCTTTGGCAGGAGAACCAGTTAGGCAGGCAACTGTTGTGATAGCCCGGGAGAGATGCTGGGCCTGAACTGGGCCTGAACTGGGGCAGCGGCAGCAGGGATTCGGGGGGATGGAGAAGATGGACAACGTGGAGGCGGGATGTGTAGGAGGCCTTGGCTTGGAGACCAGGTAAAGGACAAGGAGGGGCGGGCCAAGGCTGTGGGGCCTTCAGCCCCGCCCAGCAACAGAGAGGAGGAGGTGGAACAGGTCGTGGGACGAGACCCAATGAAGTCATTTTTGAAGACGTGGTTTGAGGCACGGGCCTCTGGAGAGTGGTAGGGGTTGAAGATGGAGCTTAGGGGGCCTAGAGGCGGAGGCGGAGGCAGAGGCAGCGTCTGTGGGCGTGCGCCATCTGGGTGCCGCCCTTGGCAGCCCATACCCATCTGCCTTTGCTGTTGTCTGTAAGACTCCTTTTTTCCCTGACTTGTGTTCTCCGTTTCATTTCCTTTCATCCTTGCAGTAGCTGTTTGAGGAGGTGTCAATTCTTATTTTTGGAGGACACCGAGTTGAGTGAGATTATCTAACATAAACCACGATCTCACAAGTAAGGAATGGCAGGGTCAGGATTTGAACCCAGGTCTCATTTCAAGGCTCCTCTCTGCTCTGCTCTAACAGACCCTGAGTCAGAATTAGAAAGTGATAAAAGGTGTGGGGTAGGCACCATCTGCTTATTTTTTCTACCTCCCTGATCCCAAAGGTTCAGTCTGAACACTGGTTTTTCTAGCCACGAAGAATTCAGATGGCTATGGAAAATACCTGTGAGCATTCAGGTAGCGCTGGCTTATTTTCCATGATGTCCTCATCACAAGGTATTGCTTTAGCCTCATTAAGATGGACTTTGCTGCCTATGGCCACCCCAGTAGGAAGGGCGCTGACCCAAGTGCATTCCCCCATGGATGGTGAGCTGCAGTGTCCCACCAGGCCAAAATCAAGACCGCGCTGTCCTCGCTTCAGCAGCACGTGTACTAAAACTGGATGGCTGTGGGAAACACAGAGATGGGACCTAGCACACATTTAGGGTCAGGTTTAGAATCTCTTCCATCCCCTGATATTTGATGTAAATGCCACGCTAAACTGAAAGACAAAATTACCACAAACCGAGCACACTCTTTGAGATAGACACACAGCCTCCCTGTTGCCTGATCCTTGCTCGAGGCAAGGGACCCACCAACCAAGCACTGGAAGGCCAGTGCTCCCTGGTGGTGCTCGGGGGGCCAGATGGCTAGGGAAGACAGACAGCCCTGTCTCTTCACAGGTGCTTGGAATTTAGGGACTGGGCAGGTCTTCTCACCCAGCTCTGTCATTTAAAGGTAAAGAACCACACAGTGAGAGAGGTGCAGTTACTTGCTAAAGGTGACACCATTCATGGATGACACTGGTCTCTGGGCTGCCCACTGGCTGTTTTCCCCATATCACAGAACATAATTGGATTATATCCAGGAGAGAAGAGGAGGAGGTGGTCTTTTCCAGCATTTCTGTGTTCATTGACTGTATTCCACAGGATAAGTGGAAACAAAGGCAAACGAGGCCCTGTAATATGAGTGGCTGATATCCGTCACTCACAAGCTGGGTGACCTTGGGCCAGTTACTTCATCTTCTGTACCCCCACTTTCTTATCTCTAAAATGGGAGTATAATAGTACCTATGTCCTAGGACTTGCTTTGAGTATTGAATGAGACGGTGCAGGGCATGTAGTAAGCACCAAGTAAATGTTACTGCTAATAGTACTAATAATGCCATCAGCCACAATGACAATCCTAGGACTGAACAATGTGAGGAGAGACCTCAGACCACCAATCAGGCCCCAGTGGTCTTCCCTCCACTGCCCACCACTGTCATACAAATGTCTTCCTGGTTAACGTGTCCCGTGTCACAGCTGTGTTTGGGTGCCGGGCTAAGGACCTCACTTGTATGGGTTTGGAACTAAAAGCTGCTCCCTCCCTGCATCGTTGTTTTCCTTGTTCCCTGCGCCAGGACCTGTCACTTGAAACACGACACTAATCCTTTCTAATAATGTCTCGATAAGACTCCTTGGGTAGCAGGGTCCGACCTGTGTTTTGAAAGCAGTGTTCCAGATGCCAGCATGGTGAAAGAAAGAGCCCTCTGTCCAATGAGCCCATCTGCCCAAGGTGACTCATTCCTGGGTCACATGTTTCTAAACTCTCCTTGCCATCCCCAGAGTTTCCCTAATCCCGTCTAGCCAGTTCCTCTGCTGCTTCGCCTGACATCCTCTGAAATGAGTGTCACTGGAGTCTGTGAGCAGGAGCAAATGTGAACTGTCACCTCCCCCTTCAAGAGACACCATGACCTCTCTGAGGGCTGGCTCCCCAACACTGGTGCAATGGCGAAGGCCGTGGCTGCTTCTGGCCACGGCATTTTGTCACAGGGCAGGCTTGAGGTCTCCTGGTCCTCCCAGGCTCCCCATTCCCGTACCTGAAGTGTGTTACCCTTTTCTTTCTTCCTAATTAGATCTTACTCTGCAACAGCATCCCACCTGGCTACCAAAACCTCTTGCATTTAAAAATACTGATAGTGGGGGCCGGGTGTGGGGGAGAGGGTATAAGGAGTCTAAATGGTAATGGAAAAAAACACAATAAAGATTAAACCAAAAAAATAAGAATGCTGATAGTCATATAATGTTGCAGTTTCTGCTACTCAGTTAAAATCTCGCCATGTTTGCAAATGAAATTTAATGTCAGAATGTAATTCATAAGGGAAGAGGCCTTAGAACCTGTACCAGCAGGTCCTGGGTTCCATGTGACCCATTTACACACGTTTGTGCCCATGTGGCTGCTCCGTGGGTATCCTCTGTGGACCTCCTGCTGAGCTGCAGGGTCTTCTAGGGACGACCCATCACTTCCTGAGCTCCTGGCTCTGTCCCTCATGACCCCAAAGCATGGTAGAAAGGAAGAGGGAATCCAGCTACCTCCAAACACCCACACCCCTCTCTCTTGCCTGACTCCTGCATCAGTCCTTTGCCCATATGCCTTTCCTCACCACCTCCTCTACATCCAAAAGGACCTGCTTCAGCCTCTCTCCATTCTTCCCACATCTCCCTGACACCAAAACCTTACCCACACCCCCAGGTAGAAGGCCTGCCTTAGGGCCCAAAACAGATGATATGTGGAGCCCTGGACTTTCTCGGGGGACAGATGATCAACACAGTGGCATAGGTAAGAGCCAGGAAGCAAACACTGGCTGTGACAAAGGCCAGAGCCAGACCTGGTCCACTCTGCTGGAGTGACTGGGCACCAGGGCTGAGTGTCCACAGAGGAGACGGCCACCAGGCTGCTGAGTGAGAGAGGATGGAGGGCATCCGTGCTGAGGCACAACCCAGACCCCAATCCCATGCATGAGTGAGCGGCTGCAGGGAGGGGCGTGGGCTGAGGGTGGGCTCCCTGTGCTGTGGTCCAGGGGACAGGGGGCCCAGCACCTCTCAACGACATTTCCTACTGACACACCTGTGCATGGATTTCCCCATGGCTCTGTGATGTGTTCTCAGGAGGTTAATAACCTAGCCCCTCTTTAATATTCTTTTTGCAGGAAATTCTTATTGCCTCTCTAACACCTGAATTATAAGCCCTGCCACCTTTGTCCTTTCTTTAGGGCAGGCCTGGGTTCCCGCTCCACTTGGGATGGGGCGATCAGCCTTTCGTACTATTTTCCCTCCCTGGTATGTGGCTTTCCCCTCACCAACCCCCCACCCTACCCCCCCCCACCCCCTTTTTTTTTTTGAAGTCCATAATCCAGGGATTCCCCTCTTTGGACCTTTTTGAACAGAAAAGGGATGTTAGCAGGAGCCACTTGAAAGGGATTCCTGCCCCAGAAGGAGGCTGTCTGGGTGGCCTGTGGCAGGCAAGGTCTGGCTTTGAAACTCAGGCAAGAGGAGCCTGTGGCTTCAGACCACAAGCCTCCATCTGAACCGTGTGCTGTTTCCCTAGAGTCGCTGGACATGGCAGCTGTCCCAGGGCTGAGCTGTCCCCACACAGGTGCTCTAGGGAAGGATTGCCTGTGTTTCTGGCAAGCCTCAGAGGCTGCCGAGGCCCCGTGTTTCTGGAAGGCCTTCCCAGAGCCCACTTTCCAAGCACAACCAGGGGGGCCAGCAGTTCGGACCCCTGGGCTTATGTAGATTGGCAGTCAGGTGTCTGGACATTCACACCTTTGCCTCTCAGGAGACCTTGCTCATAGTGGGGGGAATTGGAGGCAGTGGAAATTCCCTCAAAGCAATGGGTATGGCCTCCGGAAGAGAGGGGTCAAGCTTCACTGCTAGACCCCCTGCCTTTGTTGTTTGGACTCACTTGTGACAGGCTGCGGTCAGAAGGACTGTTGTGTGGTGTGGTAGTAGGAGTTGGACAGACTTAAGTTGGAATTTGGCTGCAGGAGCTTGGGCACATTTCTTAACCTCTCTAAGCTTCAGTTTCCTCATCTGTAAAACCATGTGTTTCCACAGGCTAGACCAGAAGACTGCAGGCTGGGGTAGGGGTGCCTATATCATGGGTTATTCTTAGGACCCATAAGACAACACACATAAGAATGGTGGGCCAGGAACTGGTACTAGCCCACTAAGTGGTACCCAGCCACCTGAGAAGTCAAAGAAGTGAGCCCTTGTTTTTTGGCCTGGGACCCTCTTAGGGAGCACACCACAGAGTGGAGGGCAGGCAGAGGCCTCACCAAGTATCACAGAGCCCCAACTGCAGTTGCACCTAAATCTAGGGAGTAGAGAGAAGCCCGGAGCTTGAAGTTGTTCCCATGGGTGTGACAAGGTATGGAAAGGAACTCTTCTCATATTCCTCAGATTATGAATAAAAACCCAGTGTCTTTCATCTGTGGACCACAGTGGTTTTGCAGACCCTGGTGAGTTGCTGAAACACCCTTATGATAGCTCACACAGGAGGAATGGGGGGCGTGGCCATCTCCACTCCAGCCTGGCTGCAGGTGCACAAGATGTGCTTTCCCGTCTCAGTTTGGTTCAATCAGAGGTCATGATGGAGCTCAGAAACTGTACTTTCCCCCACTTAGGGGACATGGGGACAGGGAGGGGAGTGACAGGATCATTTATTCCTTCAGGGACGGTTTGGGACTGGCCAGTGGCTCTTCTTGCAGAGAGGTATGCAAAGCATCCCCGTGCTGTTATGTTACTGGCTGACTTTGGCCCTGAGTGGTTTATGGCAGTGCCAGCAAAGTCAGTGTGACAGGTCCCTGTCTGGCCGTGTGGAACCACTAAGACTTCTGGCTTTGGCAGGAAAGCCTCACTTTAATGCTTGGCGTGCAGATTACAAACTCAGCCTTTTACATATGTCCAGGGGAACCCTGAGAGCTGTGCTTCCAAAATTAGTGTCTACTGAGCAGCAAGAAGAATCGCACAGGGAAGACGTGGCGATTTTACTGATTTTCTCTTCTTGCCCGCCACCCCTGTTCCACCCCAAATATCCTGTCTAGGAGTCTGTAGGAGCCTTTGGGAAATCCATGCCAGGCCTCCTGCCAATGTGGTCTAAAGTCTTTGTGATGTTTGTCATTTCAGAGCCTAAAGAAAAGTTGGAGCATGATCACTTTGTCTGTTCTAAATGTGTTTCTCCACCTAGAGTCAAGGGCTCCTTTTTCTACACCCCGAGTGTAGAAAGGGGCCCTCTCAACCTGCCTGGCTAGTGGGGTTTGCCCTGGTCTTGTGCAGTGCAGGGAGTCACAGCAAAGAGCGTGCTTGTTTTCTGTATGACTTAATTCATATGCCTCCTGGGCTAACCCTTAGGTGGTCCAGACTCTGCATGGCCACCACGGCATCTTTTGCATTTCAGTTTTAGGAAGTCATTGTAACTTAGTTCATGCTGATTGCATAATTCACAAGAGGTTCCTTTTTCATTGGAAATTTGTTTCAGTGTTTCCAGAAACCTCCGCTACTGCAACATCAGGGTATGCAAGGTCATCCACTGGCAGGGGCGGCTTCATGGGTGTGTGACTTGTGTAGCCACAGACTCTCACACTCTGATGGGCCCTAAGCATGGCGTTAATGCTGTGGTTGCAGTCTTGACATTCTTATTAGTTTTGTCTTTAAATTTGTATTCTATAAGCGATGTGCAATGGGACAATGCAGCGTGCACGGGGGCATGTGGTTCCACCTATTGTCACCACCTGCTGCCTCCTCTGGGTAGGACCTGGACACACAAAAAGGCAGAGGTTAGGCGCAGGCACCCCACGGCCTCTCGGGACAGGGCTTGGTGGCAGCTGTCCCTGTGCTGGGATGACAGCACTATAGCATGTTCGGTGCATTACTATAGATAAGCACGAGCCTCTCCCCTACCCCTGATTCAGGTGCCTAGTACATCCTGGTGCAGAGGTTGTGATATCCTTGGGGGTCCCCAGTCGGCCTCTGGTGGGGCACCTGGGCCTGGGAAGAAGAAAGGCCTGACTAGACTTCCCTGCCTCCGGCTGGGTCATGGCATATCCACCCAGCTCCTGGCCAGAGGAGAATGGCAGTTGGCGGCCCCACATGCACCTGCACACTTTGTCGCTGGTGCCTCCTGTGCCTGTGAGGGGCTCTGCTCACCTTGCAGTCATCCTCATGCTGCAAAGAGAGAAGTGGCATAAACAGCAAGCACAGCACATCACATGCCCGATGGTGTGAATGTGCTTAGTGCCACTGAACTCAACAGTGACAATGGTCAAAACAGTACATTTTATATATAGTTGACCACAATAAAAATATTTATACTGTACTTAAAAACAAAAACAAGAAACATCATGGCAGGTGGAGACAGAGACCTGGAAGAAAGGAAAAAGCTTTATATTTAGTACCATTAAAGGCACTGTTTTCCTGCTCCATGTACAAGGGGCCCCACGTTTTCATTTTGCACTGAGCCCCCCAAATTATGGAACCAAGCCTGCCTATTGGCCACCTTACAACTTCCCAGTCTTTGCCTTCCCCCAGCCCTGCCCTCAAATCCTGAAAGTCGGGTGCTGCCGAACTGACTCTTACCTCTCTTCTTCCCCCCACAGGTGTTTTGTTGACTGTGTGTCAGGCCCTGGAGAACACCACATCCTCCTTGAGTGGTGAGTCCCATTTCCTCATCCCCTTGGTGTGGGGTGGCGGGTGGGGGTGGGCAGGGGGCAGACCTTGACTGGTTTGTGGAGCCTGGGCTCTAAACTTCCCTCTGGGGCTCCTACCTGCTGAGCTTGCGCCCAGCTGTCCCCTGAGCGATCTCTGCCCTGCATCCCAGGGGCCAAGATCGTGCTCCTGGGAGGTCTTAACTGCAGGCAAGAGGGAGCTGTTCCCCCCACATCCATGCCCTCCCCCCGACTCACGGCCGGCCCCCTCCCAGCTCTCTGTTCAGACTGCCAGTGTGGGCAAGGGTGCTAGAAAACAGTCTGCACAAAAACCCAAGAACTCCAAACTAGCTCCTCTGATAATCCATCTAAACAAGAGCCCAGATTCCTGAACCCTTTTGTCTGCCTCTGCATGGTGATCTTTGTGTAGGTATTTTCTGGTTTGTCTTTTGACATTTGAAACGTTTGGGAAACGTAGGAGGCAAACCGCTCACGGTCAGAGCCCTACAGAAGTATCCCTGTTCACATCTGCACATTGGTTTCAGGCCCTGTGCGTGTGCACTACTATTTCTATTCAATTAGTCATGGTGAGAAAGCTATTTTGATTCCTGCTTTTTAAACTCAAGGTTTAGAGTTGTTTGTTTTTCCATGTTGCTAAAAAGTCTTAGGTTTTATCCTTTCAGAATGTCATGATGTTCCATTAAAATCCATGTGTGATTTTAATCCATGTGTGATTGAAATAAACATTCCCCATTGGATATTTATGTTGCGTTCAGTTTAAGTTATGATGCTATGTCTTTACGCCTAGAAGCTTTTTCCTTATTTTGGATATTTTTCTTAGGTTTTATCTCCAGGAGCAAGAATGAATATATTTATGACCCTTGGTGCAAATCACCAAATATAGCTTTACAAGTGCATGTGAGCTGATTTTTACACCAGCAAAGCACGCATGAGCCTGCCGGTCTCACTGTCCCCTCACTGACATGGGGTAGACTCCCATGTTCCTGCAGTGGCCCCTGATCGGTCTGTGTCCCTAGTCATTTCAGGGCAGTGTCGGGGTGGATGTGTGTGTGTAAGGGGGTGTCATTTATGTATTCACAAATTCTCTAACCAACCCACACACTGTCCTGGTACTTTTCTCCTCTGCCAGACCTTTCCTTCCAAATTTACTGGAGGTGACGCAGCCATGTGCACCACGCACCACTGCTTTCAGAGCCCCAAAGCTCCCCTTGGAGCTATTATCCTTGGTGCACTTGAACCCTCGAGGTGCCCAAGCCACTTGGTGGTCCATGATGATGCAGAAGACAATGCCTTTCTTCCTCTGCATTGTGCTTTGCTGGGGCCAGGGATGAAAGGGTGCACCAGTGCTTCTGGGCTCCTGGGCCTATTGGAGTTTCCATAAAGCAGTTCTCTCACTTTTTAATTACCTCCCACATCACAAAGGATTCAGATGTGAGTATATGGGCTGGGGGAGATAGCTTAGTAACTCCCCTATGCTGTTTTCAGATTTGTCCCAACCTCCTTCCTAGGATCCATTTACCCACTGCCAGGTGCATCCTCAGCCCCTCCTGGCCCTCACTGTAAGACCTGGTAGGTGAAGGTATCACTTATGGGTGACAGGCTGCAACGACGATAAATGCTGATGCTACCCTCCATGGAGAGGGGGTCATCCTGGCTCCTTTACCACTCCTCCCATGGTCATCCATTCATACAGATGAGAAAGGCCTTGGGGTACCGAACCTGAGCCTACTCCCTCAGGTGTGGCTCCTGCCAAGGTCCTTTGTGGTTTCCTAGTCTTCCCTGGGCAGACATGGGAAGACCTGTGATCTAGAAATGACTGTCCCTGCTGCAGTGGTGACAACCTCTGTTTTACCTTTCCTTTCTGGACTTGCTTCTGTGAGAATGTCTCTGATGTGAATAAGCCCCTGAGGTTCACTGTCCTCACTAGGATACATGCTCAGGAAACAGTATTTGCCCCTGCTATGTTGTGACAGGCTTAGTGCCACCCCGTGGCTCAGTGTGGAGGGTGAGAGCAGGGACAGTGGACAGCTGGGGGCTTCTAGTGTCCATAGGACTTCAAGGCCCTAGAGCTGTTGGTCTTGGAAAAGGGAGGGAGGAAGGCTGCCTATCTGGCTTCTGCAATGACCTGTGTTTGATGGGTTACTGAGCTCTGAGAATTGTGCCCAAAAAGGTTAATGGACTAGCTCTTTCCCCTTTTACTTACTCTCGACCCTGCTTCGCTGGGCCCAGACATGAATCCAGAGAGGCTGGACTAGGAGACAAATTCACGTTGTGATGACTTTGTCACAGCCACTTTGACACTGATTGGGCTTGTTTGCTTAACTGTCTCTTCCTTTAGGGTAGCCTTCCTGTCCTTGAAGACTGCTTAGGCCTTAACCACCACCACCCCAACTCTGTCCAGCTAGGCTGAAATCCTGTGGTGGATGCCACTCAACCAGGGGCCACCCATCACGCTCACTGCCCCAGCACTGAAGTTTGAGTGTGTGTGTGTGTCACTCTTGGCTAATTCAATAAGCAAAACTATTTGAAAACATTTACCAAGGAAATCTTCATACACAGAAGAAGAGAAATGTTGAATAGTAGTGAAATCAACCCCACGTACCCATCACCTGGCTTCAACAATTAGCATCACTCTGCCATTTCTTTCATTATTCTCCCCTCTTTTTGATTTTTCCCTCTGCTGGGATGTTTTAAAGCAAAGCCCATTTGTGAATATTGCTTTTATCTAACAGATAAGGACTTTTAAGAACAAAACCATAGCCCATTACGCTACAAAAGTAACAATGATTCTTTTTGTGAGATCCTCAAATATGGAGGGTAGATGATGATGTGCACGGTTTTGTGTCACTTCTTTCAATTTGCATTTCCTTTGATGTCTTCATATTTTTCTTCCTACTTATGTTACTTTTACAGTGAACACTGATCTTGTAAAATGTGCTCATTTATATTCTATGTGACTGACTTCCACATCTGAGCCCCTCCTAACCCCTTTCACTCCGGATGTCAGTGGGCTCATTTACAGAACAATCGATTTAGGTGTAAAGATGTGTCATTTCAGTACAAAAGCTCCAAGGGCTTTACCCATGGTATAAACGTGCAGGTCTCTTCACTCTAAGAGCTGACAGGAGTGAGAACAGTAGTGGATGTGGGAAGGGTTTGGCGTGTTCCCGAATGACAGCGCGGGAGCAGGAGGACTGCAGGCGTGCTCAGGATGGAGCTCAAGCATGTTGATGGGGCAGTGTGGAGAGAAAACTGCAGACTGCATGTGCCAATCAAGGGTGGCGCCTGAGCGTGAAGAACAGGGACTGATCCCATGTGGCTTTCTTGTGCTTTTTCAAAGAAAAAAAGTTCCCTGTTCTTATTACCTGAGAGTTAACCTTGGCCTGTCTTTTTGAGGTGAAACCAGTCTCACCTCAAAAAAGGTGGTTTCTTCCAGTCTCTCCTCTCTTAGATCCTGCAATGTGGAGGGTAAATGATGCCAGTGGCATAGGAAACCATCATCACTGTCATCAGTAAATGTTTCTCACACATCTGCTTCAGGTGGGACTGGGAGGGATGCACACCTTAGGCTGGAGGTCAGGAAGCCTGGGTGTTGGGCCCAGCTGGTCTTGGCTTTACCAAGTCCCTGGGCAAGTTATTCATCTGGTTGCTGTTTGGATCTTAAGTTTCCTCATCTGTTGGACTTGAATCAGGAATGGCCTGTAAGATTTTTCTTATGACCATTCTATGAACTGGGGGAGGCTACTTGGAAAGCTTTGTTGAGAAGGATTATTAGGCTACCTCGGGGCTGCTAGGCAGTACAGTGGTGAGCAGCAGGCAATGCCTGCCATAGACCCAAGGAAAGGAGGCAATAGTGTGACTGTCATGCATTTAATTCTCTTGGAACCAGATGCTATTTTACATACGGGTTCTAATATTCTAGTTGCTGAGACTATACAAAGAAGCAGTCCTTCTCTGTCCGTGTCCTAAAGGAGCCCACCATACAGGCGAAAAGACAGCATGGGAACTCATGAGAGCCTCGTAATGACCTAAGCTACACAGGAGTGAAATCAACAGTTTGGGGGTTAGGACAAAAAAAAGTGTATCTGTTTGGTTGTCGATTTGTAAAGCGTGCAGAGAAACACTAGCTGGAGGCAGGGTGAGGGTGATGGCACCTACAGCTTAGGACACACCCTCCTGAGGAAGGACTTATGACCTCTCTTCAAAAGGCATCTTTTAATGCTCCTTAAAAGGGACAGAATGCACCCAGTTAAGTTGTTGGGTGGCTCCTTGCTTAACCCTCCTAAATGTTGCACAGTTCCAAGGCTGCCCATCTGGTTCTCTTGTTTTCATGAGACTCACTCTAATGACTGAGGGGTGTGGTGAGGGCTTTGCTCAGGCACCTGCGAGCCAGGCTCTGGGCTCCCCTCTGCTCTCTGCCTTGCACGATCACAGCACTCAGGGTGGCTCTTTATGCCTCTGAACCACTGCTCCTTCCTCTGGCCTGTGTCTAACGACACCCACGTGGAGTCAGGGAGTGTTTGAAGGCTTGGTTAATTTAGTGTCAGAAGTGGTGACAAAAGAACATGGAAAATTCACAGTGGTGTTACTCATGGGGAAGGTCACCATTAACAGCTTGTTTGAAGAGATAGTGGTCAGATTTTGGTGGGGACTTTGGGCTTCACTTTCCTGAGAGGGTGAGTTTGGGCCAGAAGTGCACAGAGGGAGGGCAAAGACGATTATAGGAAAAAGTCTTGGAAGGCGTTACTTGTTTGGAAAACAGGTAGAACAAGGGTCAGCCGGCAAGCCAGGGATCTGTTTATTGCTCATCTTGCCAAACAAAAGCTTCTCAGAATGCAAACTGCTTCCCCATTCCATTGTCTGGAGTTTTCCCATGTGGAGCTGCAGTAGTTCTAAAATTAGAAGGCTCACGTGTTCTGCCCAGGTACATGGTTCACTGTTCCAAATGTGTCTTTAGCACAAGAGACTTGGTGTGTCAGTTTGGGGATAAAAGCACATATGTCCGTGTGCCGGGACTGGTTTCTGTGCTTAGAGGAATGTGCAGCCTTTGCAAAGTAAGCTGTGCTGGGTCAGAAGGAAGGTTGCTCAGGGCAGGGCAGAGGCCAGAGGATACAGAATCAGGGACCATAGTTCTGACTCACTAGCGGTGTGACCTTAAATCTCCCTGAACCTCAGCTCTCCCATCAGTACAGTTAAGGAGTGGCATTAAGGCAGTGTCTTTTCAAACTCTGAGTCACAAAATCACTTTAGTGGGTCACAAACAACATTTTTTTAATGGGATTGAATGCTTAGAGAGTTTCAAAAGTAAGTGAATGAACGGGTCACCATAAAAAGTATGTGTTGAAAATATAATGATACTATCATTATATCTACTATTATTCACTAAACTCAAGATGGCATTAGTTGTAAGATGTTCCACAAAGAGAGAGAGAGAGAGAGAGAGAAAATTTTAAAAATTTAAAAAGAAAAAATAAATAAAATTAGAAAAAAGGAAAAGAGAATTTCAGAGTGCACTACATAATGGAAGGATGGGTATTGTTTCACAATACTCTTGCTCTCATTATTGATGGATTCATATATTGACATTCTACATCATTTTATTTGTAGGAGCGGTAACCATATTGTACCCTTTATAACTTCCAGATTTGATTTCTTAAACACTTACAGAGTAAGTGGCATAAATTCTTCTAGACCTGTACATTTCACCCCCACATACACACATATACACAGCCCTAGCCTCTTACTGTTCTTATTCATTCCTAATTTGACAGAAGTTCTTCTAATCTACTCACCTTTATCAAGCAAGTCTTCCCAAACACTCAGCTTATAGTAGAAACAACAGCTCTTTCCTTATGCATTGACATGTCATTAGTTTACGTAACACATAATTAAATTACGTAAATACAGTGAGTGCAACTAGCATAAACAGGCTTGAAACAAACACAAATGTCTTCTTGGTAAACATATAGTTTAACTGGTAAAAAAACAGAAATGGACTTGTGAACAAGAGTAGCCAACTAACCAAGTATTTGCATGCTGAGGATCTAGATGTTTTAGCAAAGCCAAAGAGAGGATGGAGTAGGTGAAGCAGGGGCTTGGTTAAGTCAGGCTTGGTGAAGAGAGCGTCCACCACCTTTGAAAAAACAGACAAGTGACACAACTCATGGACTTTTTAAAAAAAAAATCTAGGCCCTTAGAAGCCTTACTGTTCTCCCACTTTTTAGTTGTGACACTTATGTAGCACACGTTGATTAAGTATTACCTCATGGCAGGCATTGCGCTGGGCCCTGGAGGTACCCATGAGCATTGGTACCTCCTGCCATCACAGACAGGGCTCAGGGCCCAACAGTGGTGACCTTTACATATCAAAGTAAATCATAAGCATAGACAAAGCCGTGATCTACCAAGATGGACTTCTTTAAAGAAAACACCCCCTTCTGCTATACTCAGACTTCCAATTTTTAATCAATATGACAAACTGTACACCTATAATTCTCTTTGTTACACTGCATCATGTTCAGTTTGGCCCATGGTGCTGGGCTGGTTTTCCATCTGACCATCACTCTTCTGGGCTGCAGTTGTCCATCTGTGAGGCTGGCAAAGAGGATATCTCCACCAGGAAGCTTTTGTGGCAAGAGCAGAACCCTAGCACACATCAGCCTTTTAGGGAGTCAGCTCTTGGAGAATCCACGGCAATGCTGAGCAGCCTGGCCGTGGGGAGTGCAGGAGCCGGGGCGACTGCTCAGATCTCGGCTGCAGCAGTTTGTACCATTTACTCTGTACCTACCACAGAGACCATACCAACTCATGTCCTTTTTGTGCCTCTTAGCTCAGAGTCTCGAGAGAGAATCACATTGGTTGGTCTTCCTCGGTTAAGTGGTCACCCAGCAACCATGGCAGGGCTGGGAGGAGAAGGCTGCAGGGTAGCAGGTGCCAAGTGCAGCACAGGCCTTGGGCAGGGCAGAGTCCCTTACTAGACCTGGAGGAGGCAAAGACCAGCATCCCTAATCCAGACTGATTTTTTGAATCATTCATTCAATCACACATTTATTGAGCACTTACTACATACCAGGCTATGATCTCAGCAGACAAAAGGCCTGTTCTCAAGGACCTTCTGTTCCCCTAGGAAAGATAGATATAATATTATATTCCAATATATCAAATTGGCACATTTTTGAGAATATCAATACTGAGTGCTAGTGCGTGTGAGGTGACATGGCTACATATACCACTAATGTGTGTAGGTTCTGTTTCCTGGGAAAACTGACAACAGCATAGCCCAGAAGTCTGCACTTCTAGTCCTCAACCACATTTTGCTAAGGTGCTATTGGAAGGAGTGGAGAGGTGCATGCCTTGTAGGCTAAGGTGCCTTCTCCTGAAAGCAGCAGCCTGCCCCATCCCCGGGGCTCTGGCTCCTCCTCAGCTGGATGGTGCTGGGAGCCTGTGAAATGGCTGAGTTCCAGGACTGACTTCCTAGCATTCACCCAGGAGTTTGGTAAGGAGAATCACAAACCTCGGAGCATGCGCCATCACCTTAAAGCATCCTCTTTCCTGTTAGCCTTGCTGTGGTGAGTTGGTGGCTTAGGGGTAAGGCATTGGCTTTGTTACCTGAGAGCCTGAGCCAAGTCTGAGGCACAGCCTGGATGTCTGGTTATTTACTAATGAAGGGACCTTTAGCTCTTAGAACCCAGCCAGGCTCAGGTGTCCTCCTTAGCAGCTGTGCAACGTTCAGTTTACAGATTCATTCTGAATCTCTCTTAGCTTTACCTATCTTAAAAGTTATGGCCCACCTCCCATATCAGAAGGTGTAAAGGAAGGTGACTTCACATCGCTGGCCATTCTATTACCAGTTTGCCTTGGCTGGAATGTTTCCTAAATACCAGACCACGCTCATGCTAAATAACGGAGTGGCCAGGAGGAACCGGACGGGAGGGCCTCTGTCCTCCTCACACACCGGGCCTCAGCCTGGGGATCAGAAGAACGCGCTCCCTGTCAGCTGTCACTTCGCAGCCTCGCCAGGAATCTTTTTCTTTCAAGGCCTTGTTTCATCCTGACTTCTGGGGCTTGGGATATAGTGAGCATCTCTCTCTGCCTTACACAGTAGGTCTAGAATTAGGAATCTTGAAAGCGGAAGGTGTTAGATCTTCTATGAAATCTGCCACAAGTGAATCTTCCTGGCACTCTGAGGCACAACAAATGAAAACATAATCAGTCATGAATCATGAACCAGTCCATGGAACCCCTATAGAATTCTGGATCTGGCAGGCTTTCCACTTGATATTCTATTCAATAAATACAGCCCAGCACAGTGAAAAGCTCTAGAAAGCCGGTTAGAAGCACATCTAACTGAATGATACCCAGATTGTACTTGTCATTGGAGGCAATTATTTCCCAAGGATTTAACCCTGGGCCAGCACTTTCCAACATTTTTCAGAATAAAGACCAAATTTAAACATCAACAGTGTTTGGGGTCTCACAGATAGTCATTGACCTTTAGCATTAAATTAAATAAGATAATTAAATTAAATTTATCTACAAAAGCTGCTATGAGAACTCAGTAACGCTTCAAAATAAATGTGTATTTAATTGATCACAGTAGAACCCGCGTAGTAATATATAAGCTAACATTTATAAAACTCACTTTATGCTGGGTACTGTCCTATATACTCTCATTTAATACCTTCAAATCTAAGAAGAAGGTACTGTTATTAGCCCCATTTTACAGTTGACAAAACTGAAGCACAGAGAAGTTAAGTAACCTTCGGCAGAGCTGGGGTTTGAACCCGGGTAACTGCAGAGATTTTAGCACTTCACCCAGTGCTTTTAAAAACTCACACAGAGACACACATCTATCTCATTCAGGCCACAGGTGTGACGTGAGAGGAGATTTGCAGACACCTTGCATTAAGTAACTCTGTGATTCTCTTCTTTCCCCTTCTGCAGGACAGATTGGGAAGCACACTTTCTGGGGTGTTTAGTCCTCCATGCCACTAAAAATTAAACACACCTCTTGAAGCAAAGTATGGGCGTGTATGTGCGCACGTGTATGCACGTGCACATGTGAGCATTCCTGTATGTATATGTAACCTTTTATTTAATATTATATTCTTAACACGAAACTGTGGAATCTTCCTTTATACATTTATTTCTCCATCCAACAAAGACTGACTCTGCTCCTACGGTGTGCTACGTACCAGGAGAATGACTGAGACACCATTCCTGCCCTTGGGAATCTCACCACTTGGCAGAACTGTCTGGCTAACAAATAACCACACTTGTATGGCATGCCAGCTGTCAGGTGGGGGCACAAGGTATTGTGGGATGAGGAGAGGGAACCCCAATTTGTTCTATGGGAGGCATCAGGGAAGGCTCCTCAAATGAAGTGACCTTGAACTGAGTTTTGGAGGCTGACATGAAGCTGATCAGGTTGACTTTGGGGGAGGGGCTGGGCACGTAGGAGCTCAGAGGTGAGGCTGGGAGAAAGTGGTAGCCAGCTGAGGAAGGCTGTGCATGGCCTTTGTTCTGAAGTGTATGCACTATTATTATTGTTAAATAAATATTGTTAAATGCTTTGCTAAAATCTAGTCACAGATACGTACTTCCTTAAAAAAAATCTTCCAGTAGATTTCTGTAAGAAAGCGGTGTTACTAGGCCTATGAAACACAGAGGATTAAATTTACAGGGCTCCGAGTCACAGATCCATGTAGGTAATTACGCGGTCCTCCCACTCTCGCGCTATCCGGTGGGGGTGGTTTCTGGGTTAGAAATTCTCACATTATTCTTAGAGCTTCTACTTTACTTGATTTTAGCTTCTCATTAGCAGGTGAGGGAATTGTGCCTTTTTTATCTATTTAAATTTGGCTTGATGTGAAAGTGCCTAAAAATAAAAATCATTAGAATCTGATAGCACAGTGGTTACATTAAATTCCAGAGCCACGTGGCCTGGGTTCAAGTCTTAGCTGTGTCCCTTGGGGACTGTGACCCTGAGCGAGTTACCTAACCACTGTGTACCTCAGTTACCTCGTCTGTAAAGTTGCAATAACAACAGGGCCTGCCTCATAGGGTTGTTGTGAGCACTAAAAGAGATGACTTATGTAAAGTGCTTGAACAGTGTCAGGCACATAGTAAGTTCTATTTGTTAGGTAAATATTTTCCTTTAGATTTACAAAGAGAGAGAGAAAGCAGTAACATACATGTAAGTAGTGGTATCTGAAATACCAGGATGGCCTGAGCCAACTGGTGGCAAGAATATGATTGGAGTTTAAAGATATAAATGGTTGTGACAGAGTAAGCCACATAACTCAGTGCTCAAGGGCACGATGTCTTTGAATCTTAAAGAATGGGTCAAAGGAAGCCCTATTCTGCCTGCCGGGAAGTAGTGTTGTAAAATGTGCTACTCTGTAGATGCCAAAAAATAAAGCTTTTCTTTTAGAATTACGGTACCCAAAGGCCCTTCAGTGACAGTTATGGGACATGTGGAATATCATGCTCTATCCCGAGCAGTGAGCCTTAGGAGGAACAGAGAGCAACAGGAGAAAACCACTGTGTGGAAAGGCCGAAGGCCTGGTGAGGCACCGGAGGGCAGCAGAGGAAGAGGGTCTTGGCTGCCTGTGCCCAGGGCCCAGCACGTCTCAGGAGCACAGAGCAAAAATGGCACGGTCACTTGCATGAGGAAGTGACCTCTTGCTACATGGAAGCCCTTTGACACTGTTGTTTAAAGTACAGATAGGTTGCTCTTCCTTCATGTGAAGAGTTCAAGGGGAGGTTAATCATCACATGTGGGGACTGTTTGTAGCTCTTTACATGAGAAGAGTTCACTCCAAATTCCCCTTTGATTCCAATGACATGAGAATCGAAGTGGGAGCACAGGTTAAAATATAAAGATGGGGAAATAATTAGGTAGTTAAACGAAGAATATTTCTAATTGAGAAACTAGAGTTATTGAGATTAAGTGGCTTTAGGACTAACCGTCAGATGAGAGCATGGAAGAAAATTCTTTCTTTTTTTTTTTTCTAAAAGAGAAAAAAGGGGAAAAAAGTTCTCTAGGACACTTGAGAAAGAGGATATTATCCTGAAGGGATCTTTGGCCCAATTTGAGTTGACTTACTTTTCTGATTTTTTTCATTTTTATGATTGAAAGTGAGGACTTACTGCAGAGGGCTGCACTGGGCATCAGAGATGGGCAATGGGCAGTCCCCGCCCTCACAGCCCGTTAAGTGATAGGGGTGGGGAATAGAACTGCAAAGCTTTAGAACAGAATGCAAATCATTCGAACCTTGAGTTAAATGACTGTACACCAGAGTTATAAATCAGTCAGTGCCAGCAAGGGCCAGGCCGGGCTGTCGCTGCCAGAGGAGACTGAAGCAGGTGCCTTGGGGAGTGCGTTTTTATCTTTGTCCCCACCATGGAAGGTTTTCCCAGCTTGGGAATCAGCATCAGCAATGACAGGAGGCTTAAAAATGTGTGTTTGAAGGATCCCCAGTGGTTCAGAATCCAGGATCTCGCATCTGTGAATAAAGGAAAAGCAATAGGAGGAGCTTTCTGAAGTAGGAGGTGTGTGACCTGGACCTTAGAACAAGTCAGCATTCCCTAAGCAGGACACTGTCACAGGTACAGGTAACACGAGAAAGCACTAGACCTCTGGGCTGCAGCAAAGTGTGGGATGAGACTGTGGAGAGAGGACCCCAAATATCATTTCCTTAAAAGCAAAAGTTTAATTCTTACTTATTTGCAATCCACTGTGGGCCCTGGACAACTCTCCAGGGAAACCGACGGTGCAGGTTGAACTTCCACATCAGCAAGTGGGATATCAGGTCTAGTGCCAGCAGCTGACCGCTCTCACCCAGATATGTAGCAGTTTTTAGTGCTCACAGTGCATTGCCTGAAGCAGCTCATGTGGCCATACCTAACCTCAAGGGAATGGGGGAGAATAGGCCTTCTGCGTGCCTAGACTCTGTAGAGGCGTGCACATACTGATACAGAAGCCAGGCACAATCTTTGAGCAGGGCCTCAGAATCTACATTTTTAACTCCCTTGGTGTTAAAAGTCACACTGAAGTCCCCAGACCACTGGGTAAGACAGGAGTTCTCAACTTTGGCTACACATTGCAATTACCTGGGGAGTTTTAAAAACTGATGTTCTGGCCCTTCTCCCAGAGATCCTAATTCGTGGGTTGTGCGGGTGAGGTCCAGGCATCAGTATTTGTCCAATCTTCCCAGAGGGTTCTAGAATGGGCCAGGGTAGAAAACCTCAGGTGTGGGGAAAAGTGCAAGGGCTGTGGAATCCTGACCCTAATACTGCCTGAGACCCAGTTTGTGTATCTGTCAATGGCTGTGAATATCAAACAAATGTGAGAGTACAATATTGGACAAATATTGGCTATTATGTACTGGCAGGTATGCACTTGTATATAAACTGAATTTGTGTATACTCTTACGTATGCATGGCATTTATCTCCCTCCCCCACAAAGCCAGGAGAGGACAGAAAGTGTCCTCCACACCTAGGCATCTGTTTCCTCTCATAGACAGTAAGTGGGTGATCCCTGCTCCCGCCTGTCCACTTACCTTGGTGATAAAGGGGAGGAAAAAAGAGGGAAAAAACTTCTTCCCTGCCTCTCTTTTCCTTTTCCTCATCCAAAACCCTTAGTCTTTATTCTGCTATTGCCTTTCCCAGGCCCCTGTCCCTTCACTCTCTGTTCAACCTGAGACCTATACCTTGCACCTCTAATCCCCTATAAACCTTTCTCCAACCTCTTCCTATAGCCCATTCTCCATGGACACCCTGGTCCCATGCTGGGCCAGACAGCGAGCATCCTGGCCCTGGGCAAGGCCCCTTCTTGCTTTCTGATGGGCTCAGCAACATAGGATATCCATACTTTCAGAAAATTCATACCCAAGGCATCATCCCATAGTAGTATTGTTAGGACTGGCAGGTTCAGCAGCACTCTGAGAGGTAAATTGTGCAATCAGTAAGGCCAGCTTTTGTGAGCTGGTCTGCCACTCTCACCCACTCTGTAAAATATTTTATTTCAGATTAGATCCTGAGATCTAACCAACTAATCTGCAAATGACCTCTTCAAATGCTACCATTCTATAACCTGGAAATCACCTCAGAAGTCAGTTTTCTTTAGTTTCAAAAATACCACATTGACTTTCTTTCATGGACAGGAATTAATGCAGGAATAAGCTGTTTTTAATTATTTTTCCCCTCATGTCTAACAGTTTTCAAGGCAGAACAATGTGATAGTATCTCATAAGAAGTAAATGCAATACCACTTATGAAAATACAGATTTGTGCATTTGATATGAATTATTGACTTTACGAAAGGGTCAAAAGATTCCCCCACCCTAGACAGCTATGACACAGATCCTTTGAAATGATCAGCTAATACAACTGAGGTCTATGACAGGGGAGGTTTTATGTCAAGCATCCTATTATAGGCTGAAAAGTTGGAGCCTGCTACCTCTCTATCCATCAACCTGAGCCTCCTCTCCACCACAGGTCTTCATCAGAAGTCAGAAGGGCTAGAATACCATGTGTCCAAAGGAAAAGATGCCCAAGGAGCTCCCCTCCTTGTCAGCGGGGACCATTGGTGCAGCTTTTCCATACCTTCAGTTCCTCCTGCATAGAAGGTGCAATTGGTGTTTATCATTGATATGTGCATGGGGTTAGGTCTAGTCCAGACATTGGAGGTTTATTGAATTAAGCAGAAATGCTTAGCAATCTCAAAATGAGCTTCCTTAGGTAATATCTCTGTGGTCTACATATGCTCTTGCAAATGAAATAGTTGAACATGTATTTGAACTTCTGGTTTAAGTTCAACCAATGCAATATTTGCCACATCACCATCATTTACAAGAACAACAGCACCAGTAGCAACATGCTCTGAGTAAGACCACAGTGCATTCCTGCCCTTCCTGTCCCTGCTGAGTGCAGCCCCACCTCTCTCTCTAGCTGTAGTTCACACTTCTCTCCTTCTTGCTCTCTCTGCTCCAACTCTCTGGCCTCTTTTCTTTATCTCAGATGTGTCGGACCCTTCTCTGATCCCAGGCTTTTGCACTTGCTGTTCCTTCTGCCTGAGATTCTCTGTCCTAGTTTTCCCCATGACCCATTCATTCGTGTCCTTCAGGTCTCTGATCTGCTTCCCCTTCTCAGAGTGGCCTTCCTTGAATGGTGACCTCTCACAGCTGCTCTCCTTCACACCCCTGTTCATTTCCTTCATAGTGCTCACTGCTGTATGTGATGATTTGGGTTATTTACTTATCATGTGCCTGCCTCCCCCAGTAAACCTTAGAGCAGTGATCTTGTCTGTCTAGTCCATTCATGTATCCCCAGGGCCCAGCACAGTGCTTGACATATACAAGGCACTTGGTATCTTGGTGAGTAAGTGAAGTGATGAATGAACACTAAGCACCATCCAAGTGCTTCAACAACACATTGCATCTTTACAACGTTAACTATTGATACATGTGGAAGTGGAGGCCCGGAGGGTTTCAGTGACTTGCCCAAGGTCAGAATCAGTAACAAAGAGCTGAGACTTGATCTCAGTCTACCTGTCTGCAAAAGTCTGTCCCAGAGTCAGTTCTGAGGTTGTGGTTCAATAACTTTTTGCCTTATTCTGACCTTCACAGGTTTATTAGTAGAAGTATTTTGTTTATTCCTGTGACTCAAAACTTTTTGTCCATGGCCTTGAAATAGGTCAGTATCCACAGTTTAGTGTAAAAAAACTAATAAGGAGGTCCTGGTACAAACGTATTTTGGAGGGAGTTGTAGATATCTGCTGGAACATATAGATTATAGATGATTCTTATCTGAGAAGTAATAATACACATCTTGAAATCTAGTTTTTGGAAAACAAAACAATAAGAATAATGATGGCATCACATGGAAAGTAGGGCCAAGCTCCAGACAACACTGATGATGTTCTGGTGGCAACACCCTTCCCCCAGAGGCAGGCGCCCAAACGTCCACACAGGCGGGTCAGGGGAGCTGTGCAGAGTCGCTGGGAACTGTGCAGCAGCCAGATGTCTAAGACTAGATGCCGTCGAAGGATGCTCAGTAACGCCAGTTGGAATGGAGATTAAACCAGTGTTTTTACAAAGTATATAATGAAAAACCTGGAAAACACACACAAACCACCTGTTAGAAATATTAAGAGTATCTAGTAGGGTGCAAGTAAGAAAAGAAATAATCAGTAGTTTTCTTATAAACCATCAATAACCAATTAAAAATATACTAGGGATGATAACCTTCAAATAATTATCAAACAGACTATAAACTATATATGTATAACTTTTTAAAGATTTGTTTGAGATCTATTTGGAAAATACCATAAAATTCTCCTTTTAAGATAATTTTATTTGACCTAGTAAAGAGGCCTGTGCCTCAATAAGAAACCACAATGTTATAAAATTGTTAGTTCTTCCCATTAGTACTTTAGAATTTAAGCCCTGGCTGGCATGGCTCAGTGGACAGAGTGCTGGCCTATGAACCAACAGGTTGCGGTTTGATCCCCAGTCAGGGCACATGCCTGGGTTGGGGGCCAGGTCCCCAGTAAGGGGTGTGCTAGAAGCAACCACACATTGATACTTCTTTTCCTCTCTCTCTCCCTTCCCCTCTGTCTAAAATAAATAAAATTTTGTTTTAAAAAAGGAAAGAAATTTAAGGCAGTTCTAGTTAGTCTTTAGGATTAGAATGGGTAAAGAGGAATTTGACTAAAGGATTCTAAAGTTTACCTTTAAGAATAAGGCACAAGAAAATGTTGGCTTAAAAGGCGGAAGGATTTGTACTACCAAACATTACTAAATGATAGGAAGCTGCACTAATTATAAAGCTGTGACACTGGCAGAAAAATAGGTTCATTCAGGAAGCTCCAGTAGAGAGCCAATTACACATAATAGTTTGACACGACAAAAAGTGGCATTTTCCATCCCTGAGGAATAGGGGATGATGTCACGAATGGTCCCAGGGTCCTACGCTGAACGTTGGAATAGAGATGAAGTTAGACATGAAAACCTAATGACATTCTAAAGTAAGTTCTGGCTGGTTGGGATATATTTTTTAAATGGAAACATAAAATTGCTCTAAGAAAATATAGGTGAATATTTAAATAACTTACAAAAAAAGTCCAGCTAATTAGAACATTAAAGACAGAAAACATAAAGGAAAATAGATACATTAAAAATCATATTTTTTTAATTTTTATTGATAATATTGCGGATGTCCCCATTTCCCCCCCCCCTTTGCCCCCCTTCACCCAGGCGCCACACTACAAGCAAATCCATAGGCAATATTTGCCAATATTTGAATCTTGAAATAGATTCATATCTTTAATTGATAAAGTGCTCATACAAACCAATAACAAAAAACCTAACACACCAGTAAGAGAACAAGCAAGTCATTTGAATAGATAAGTCACAAAATGACTACCTGTGGCCAGTAAACATAGAAAAGATATCCTGTCTTGCCAGTCATCAAAGAAATGCAAATTAACTCAAGGTATCATTTTCATTGATCAAATTAGTGAAGATAAAAATAGGTGTTGGAGTACACAGTAGATAAGGTCGGGGATTTGTATTTTGGGGTGTGTAAGTTGTTATGACTTCTATGAGAGCCATTTGGTATAACACTTATAAGGCTTTAGAATGCCCTGCTTACCCATTGACCCAGAAATACCACTTCTAAGAATTTATCCTAAGGAAATAAGCATGGACAGATTTCTGTAAAGACTTAGCTACAGTAATATCCACGGCAGCAAGATATCGAGCAGGAAAACTGCAAGCATCAATATGGTGAGAGGTGTGGGGAAGTTTGGAATTGCTTTGAAACAAATGGGTAGGACCTGCGTGCATATTACTAAACCGCATGGAATGTTTAGTACGTAGGTTGTGCATGTAAACAACAATGATGCACTTGATGGTTTATTGTTTGGGGATTTTTTTCCACTTTTGATGGAAGTTTTTTCATTTTGTATCTTGCAAGTGACTATGAATTCAGGGCCAAATTTCTCGTTTACAGTTTTGCTCTTGAGCACCTGCTTAGGTTTGGACAGTACTAGTGGACATGGTCATTGGCTTGAATTTCTGACTTGTGTTGGTGAGGTGGGCTGAATATTATGGTCTCCCAAAGATGTCCTAAGCCCCAGAACTTGTGACTTTGTTACCTTACACAGCAAAAAGGAACTGTGTAAATTGATTAAGGACCTTGAATGGGGAGATTCTCCTGGATTGTCTGGGTAGATCCAATGTAATCAAAAGGGGCCTTTCAAGAGGGATGCAGGAAGGTCAGAGTCAGATGGAGGGAAGAGATAAGGGAGGCAGAGATTGGAGTGACACTGCCATGAGTCAAAGAATTCTAGCAGGTCTAGAAGCTGGAAAAGTCAAGAAAACCGAGTCTCCTCCAGAGTGTGTCAAAGGAAGCTGCCCTGATGACCCCTTGGCTATAGCTCCATGAGACTGATTTCAGACTTCTGACTTCCAGAACAATAAAACAATAAATTTGTGTTGTCTGAAGTCATTAGTTTGTGGTAGTTTGTTATAGCAGCAATAGAACGTTAATGCACTTGAAAAAGGGGGGGGGGGATCAAACTTATACTTCACCCATAGTTATACATTAGTTGGTCCCATGTGAGAAGTTCAGAGACCTGGATTATGGTCACAGCCTTGAGAGGCCACCTCTCTAGATCATAGTTTCTTCATCCTTAAGATTCTCTTCTTGCCCTAAAGTTCTATTCCTCCTTAAACATTTAAGCATTTGTTTACCATCATTGGGTATGTCATTGTTATGACATGGATAACAATGGGTTAAGGCTGTTGAGTAGATTTGAGTTTGTTTTGGAAGCTGGCTACACTATTGTTAGCATTTTCCTTGTTGGGGCGTGTGCCTGCATGTGTGTGTTCTCATGTGGAAGATCCTGGAGCATTGCAGTGAGTCCTATGGAGACAAGTGACAATATGCTAAGGTTAGAAGCCATTAGAACTATGACAAATGGATGGCAAGGTGTGCCTGAGATTGGGCATGCAAGCCTCACAGAGTCTCCATAGCAAGATCTTTCTAGAAGGAAGTTTCAGAAGATCCCCCCCCCAGGTCCAAATTGACTCAAAGTTGTACCCATACAGAATGGGAAGTCCGAGGTTATACTCTCAAATCAAGGCTTGGCAGTGGAACAACCCAGGTACCACATTCACTTGCCCCCTAGACCCACAGGACCTTCCAGAAGAGAGATCAAGCCTTACTCAGTCTTTTCACCTCACAGGGTGTCTGCTTTCTGGCCCACAGAGGGGGTGCAGTGAAGCTGCTGAAGAAAACAGTTTGAAACAGTAATAGCTGACAGTTATCACTTAGTACTATAGTGTGTGCATGTTTAATAACTTTGAACGTAGGCATTTTGGGGTTTATCACATGCAATCTTTTGTCTACATATATGCACAAGAACCATGAAAAATGTACTTCACTGTTTGAGTTTGAGTAGATAAAAGATAAATGTATACAAGTTTTCAAATTGGTGGCATGCCTATAAGGTATCACTGCTACACTTTAAGATGTACAAAGAAATTATCACCTTTAGGAACAAACTACTATAGAATTTAGTATTCACACCCAACACAAAGCTGCTTTTACCAGGGACTGACATGAGAGATACCTTCGTTCTTCAGAGTACATTTGAAGCACAAGTGATGATGAAGACACACATCAGGCAGTCATAGTTATAACTTGTTATCTCAACATGTGGAAAGTTTGTAAAATGGAACTGAGTTTTGAAGTTAAATGTGGAAATATGGAAAGCCCCTATTTTACCCAGATAAAGTTCCATAATCAAAAGGATATCAAGGAACAGCAAGGTGAACAAAACAGTGAAAAGGGGGGAAAAAAATTCCAGCCTTGATTTACCAGACTCTCTTGGGTTCCTGCCATGGCTCTGTTACCAATCAGCAGTGACCTCGGACAAGTCACTTAACTTCACGGATCTATTTTCTTGTCTGTTAAATGGGGAACACAATATATACTTATCTGGTGGTGGTGAGAAATAGGAGTGATGGCTGACACATTCAGCCACTATCTTGTCCATGCCTGACCTGAAGGGATACAAAAACCAGCTAAGAAAGTGCCAGGGCCATACTCAGTTGATCACGATCCAAGACAGAGCTCATTAATTCCTGCTCTAGAATCTTCTCCCTTCCAACCCACCTTGGCTGGGTGTGGAGAAGGAAGTGGCACATGGGAGTACCTGTCCATGCCCATGGCAGGCTCTGGAAGGCTCCCATCAGTATGAGACAAGCTCTGTAACTCTTCCCATTCTCAGCCCCTCATTGTGTTGAGGCCCAAGGATTTGTCTACAGCCTTGCCTTTCCTCGTGTCCTTCTTCATGTTTTTCTCTCCTTGTATCACCGTAAATTAGAGTATGGGTGTTAACTTCACCCAGGCATACTATCCTAGGAAGGTACAGCATGACTTGCTCGTGATTCTTCTCTTCTGCAGCAAGTTTCCCTGCACAGACAAAGAGCTCAGTTAATAGTTGGTGAAATTTATGTAGAATTGAAGGTCTTACCTATAAAACCCTGAGATATACCTTTGTGCGACTCATTTCCTGGGCTTCATGAACTCATACTTCACACCATGTGGACTGATGCCTGGGAGCTCCCAAGGGGTGAGAGGAGAAAACCCGCCCAGCTGTTATATCTTTGGCCTGGCGAGGAAGCTGTATGTGAGCCTTTTCTTAGGGGGTTGGAAGACAGCAAAGAGCGCCTTTCACTCACCAGAGCAGAGCCCTTCTGAGAAGGAAAGCTGTGCCAACAGTTATGTACATGAGACCCTGTTGTGCTACCATCTCCAGGAAAGAGGTCTGGCTGGCTGGGGACAGGGCTTCAGTATACACTTATGTTCCTTTTGAAAATCAGAATGATAAAGGGAATGAATATCTTTTAAAACCAAGTTTCATATAAGCAAGATTACAATCCAAGGAGACTCCCAGAAGCACGAGTGGGCTTTGGTTGCACCACCCTGAGTAGAACAGGTCTCTTCGCACACACGTGGTGGGGTGACTTCTGGATCATGCCAAACTGGAAAGTTTGGTTTAAGTCTGGAGGGTTGTTGGTCCCCTGCACACTAAGAACTGAAAGCCACTTGCCCAGGCCAACCTCCTGACACCTCCCTGTTGCCTGAATCGACACGGGTTGTCCTGCAGTCGTGGGCCTCCATTCCAACCCCACTGCTGATGCTGCCTACCTGGGGACTGAAAGAGCCTGAGAGAAGCACCATCCACCAACTCAGGTCCTTGTCCTCAGCCCCGCTTTCAGAGAACTTGCTGGTGAAAACATGGGAGCTAACAATGCCTTCTTTAAGAGTTAAATTGAAAGTAAGTAGGTAAGTGTGTAAACTCTGTGCTGCCCCTGGGCTTGGAATACTAAATACTGACCATTTTTTTCCACTCTCAGTTCCCACTGAATATGATCATGTCATATGTAAAACCTGATAAGATTGGGCAGACCTGAGCCAGGAGTCACTTTTATGAATGGCTTGAATTGAAAGGAAGGGCACTAACTGCTACCCAGACATGTCTACACATCGTGTTGGCATGCTCCAGGACCAGATAAAGGTTCAAAGCCAGGGAAGCCCCATAAGCCTAGACTTGGCTTTGGCTGATGTGCTGCCTAGGTGGCAGGAACGTTAGGGCAGATATCATTTCATAGCTCACCTACGAGTTGAAAGCAAAGTAAGGCAGGAAGTCAGAGAGAGACCCATTCATACTCCCTTGATTATTTACTCAACATGATGCTGAAAGACATTTGTGTTTTTTGGAAGTTCTGTTCCCTGGCAGTGAAATAAAACCTCCTTTCTAGGCTAGAAAGATTGATGTCCAACTGCATTAAAGGGCTCTGTGAGTAAAAGGAGACTCTATCCTCAGATGAACACAAGAACTTCCACTGTTCTTTTGTAACCGCAGTGCAAAGTGTTATCAAACCAGAAATTTGTAATGCAAAAAAAATTGTTCTAATAAGACTGAAGCACAAAAATACCCCCACTTGTCATAGTTTGACAATTTTATAGGAGAAGGGTGTTTTTATTTATTAGTCATGAGATGGGAAGAAGATGGGAGAGAGGAGGTGTTATCTTTTTGCTTCATCGAAGACTGTGATTCAACCTTGTTTTAATTTTTCTCTTTTTAAGTACATCATTTTTTTGGTAAAGGCACATCAAATCAGTGGTGATGTGTGGAGTTTCTCCTCAATGAATTTTTCTTAGGTGTTTGCGAAACTTTCTACAATTCCATTTATAATCCAGGAAGAAATTTCTTAATTTTTCTCTTTTAATCTATGTATATGTATACTAGACGAGGGGTTCTCAAACTTGGCTATATATTAGAATCACCAAGGTGGTATTTAAATATCCCATTGGCCCAACTGCATGCTTTGTCCCAGAACAATTAAATCATAATCTGTGGAGGTGGACTCAGGCATAGGGGCTTGTCTAGGGTGATTCTCATGTGCAACCAAGATTGAGAAGCACTATCAGAACTGCCTTCTCCATCTGTGATGTGCACACAACCCTGGGGCTGGGGGGTCATGCAGATTCTGATTCAGCAGCTCTGGGTTCAGGTCTGACATTCTGCCTCTCTCACGAGTTCCTGGGCAGTGACAACACTGCTGGTCTGTGGGCCGTACGCTGAGCAGCAAGGTCTTAGACTGTAGAAGAACACTTGTAGCTAGACACTGGATGGTAGGCACTGTGATGATAAAATGCTGCACGGGTTCTCACTTGTCCCGCGATTACTGTCCCCTGCTTGGCAAACAAACAGCAAAGCTGCTGGAGTTCTCCATCTTCCTTTTCCTATAAGATGATGATGATGATAATGATGATGATGATGATGATGATGATTTGCAAATCCCAAAGGAAAAGCCCCTCTTTCCCAAATGTTGTCTGGTGGTGTTGTTTTCCTTGAGAACATCAGTCACCTCTGAGGTGGAGATTGGGGTCCTCCCTCCTTGAGTGGGCGGCACCCTGTGTTCTCTGCTCTGGCGGCTTGCCCAGTTGTGGGAACACTCCCCAGGCAGTCCAGGGAACCCTGGTCTCGTGCCTCGCCTGATGGGGAAGAGAGATTTTAGTAAACACTGTGTGGGAAGAGGAATGAAATGGGCAGAGAATGAGGTTAAGGAATGGGTGTGTGAAACACCAGGTTGAGGGAGGCCAGGGTGCCTGGGAGCAGCATTCCAACACCCACCTCTCTAACAGCTGGTGGGAGAAGGAGCTCACCTGCCAAGGGAGGCAGGCTGTGCAGAGCATCAGGACACTTATGGCCACGAGGGTGACAGGGCCCTGGCCACTCTGGCATAGCTCTGGGTGCACGGCCTGTTGAGCCTCACTCTGGGCCTAGGTGTGGAATGAAGGGCAGCTCCTGCTCATGCCTCCCATTCTGGGCACTCCCCAAAAGGTCCCCAGACCCCATCCTGTCTCCTGGGCCAGTAAAGATCAACTTGCTCCGTGCTCCCCATGCCCTCTCAGCTCCGGGAAAGGTCTGATTCAAGACCAAGACCCCTAAGTTAATCTACTGGATTTTTTGACCATCATTAGACCAAGAAAATCTTAGGACTGGGCTGCACATTCTGCAATAGGCCCTGTCTGTGTAGAGTGAGTGGATTCCATAGATCTGCTACCCAAGACTGAGTGAGCTAAAAGAAATACACATACAAACTGGCTCAAACTCTGTTGTCTCACATTGCTGCTCTCTAGTCGAGACTCTAACATGGTTCCTACTCTCCAGTCAAGTCACATCTAATCTGCCAACTCCCACCCCCACCCCCACCATCTATATTTTTATACATACATTCCATACTGGGGGCACTGATTCCACATATTTGCTGTGTCTTTCAAGATCCCACATTCAAGCTCACCTGCAACAAGTTTTCTCAGATTAAGCTAGCTGCATTCAAAAAATCACCCCTTTATTCTTTACTCCTTCAGTATCTAAGCATACCATTAATAATAGACATTACATGTGAATTTCTGTGGGGTTCCACCCTCCTTCAAGGGCTGTCCCATGTACCATCTCACTTTTGATAGAATGAGAATTTTATCAGGAAGGAACTATGGCTATATGGAGGGAACCTATTTTATAGAAAAGTAACTGAGACCCAGGGAAGGGAGTGACATGGCCAAAGTCATCAAGAGTGGGTGTCCCAGCCACCACTAGGACCCAGGCTACCACGCTGGAGTGTCTTGTGTTACCATCCTTCCAGCCCTGGCATGCTCTTGCAGCCTCCAGTGCATGCTATTGCAGCAGGCCAGTGTGGCTGGAGGCCCTGGAAGATCCTATCACGGATGGTTGACACTAAGCCAAGGGTGTTACAAAAAACAAGAAGTCCAGCAATCGTCGTGCACAGAAGTTCCATGGAGCTTTCCTGCACAAGCCCAAAGGAGATGTGAATAAACGGGAAAGCACAGCATGTTTGCCGATAGGAAAACTTCCTCTACAAATGGGCCAGTTATCTGTAGGCTAATTTATAACGTTACTCTCCAAAAGATTTGGACATCAGGAGAGAATTTACAAATGATTCTAAAGTTCATCTGGAAAAATTAAACAGATGAGAATGTTCTGTTTTTAAAAATAAAGTGTGGGTCAAGGGAGGAAAAATTGGATTACTAGCTATTAAGCCATATGACAAGATTACAATTAATGTAATGGTTTGGTACTGATATTGAAATAGAATGAAATGGAACTAGATAGAAAGACCACAAATTAAGTACTCAGTGTATGATAGAGATACCATTTCAAATAAATAGGGAAATAGTGAACTTTTCAAAAATTTGTGTTGGAATAATTGGTTGGCTGTTTAGAAAATAATAAAGTAAATATTATACACTAAAATTATGGACAGTTTAGGATTAAATGTAAACAATAAAATAGTACAAGGGAACATAGGTAAATAGTTATATAATCTTATGGAAGGGAAGGCCTCTAACCATAACATTGAGGTGTGACTTCTGCATAAACAAAACGAAGACATAAACCACAGATTATTTTTATATATAGTTATTATTTGTTATTTAGCTCTTATTATTTTAAAGATCTCTTACAAGGAAATAAACAGGAAAGAACATGAGTAAAAGGTATAAACAGCTAGTTAACCAAAGTTGAAAAATACAAGTGCTAATAATCATATGAAAAAACATTTGACATCATAAGTAATCAAGAAAATGCAAATTAATATACCTCCATGATATTGGCAAAGAAGGAAAAGAAAGATAATATTCAGTATTGGGGAAGATATGAAGAAATAAATATTCATCTCCTCTTTATGAAAATAAATTTTATGAAGGTCCTAGCATGCAGCTTGACAATATGTCTCAGAAATCTTAGAAATGAGCGTTCCTTTGTTACACTGATTCTGCTCCCAGGAAAATGATTATAACTATACATGAACAACTATCAGTGTAGAAGACATTCAGTTCTATATTACTTACAAGAATGAGATGTGGGGAAGCTATCACAATGTCCAACAAGAAAAAAACAGGGAAAGAAAATGTGTCAGTAGAAAACTGCAGCCATTGACGATTACCTTGTACTGTAACACCTACTGAGTTGGGGAAAGGTCCACGGTAGCATCATTTTATTCCTGTTGGACATAAATGAGAGCACAGAATAAAGGCTATACTCCAAAGTGCTAACAGTAGTAATCCATGAGTGATGGGCTGACAGGCAACTTATGTTTTTTCTTCTTTCTTTGTGCCTTTCTGTTCTCTAAAGCTTTCTCCTTAAACATATGCTGCTTTTGCAATTTCAAAAGTTCTTACGTTGAAAAAGAGAAAGACAGGGAATGCCATTGTAAGAATCTGGGTGAGATTACTCAGATGATTTTGAGAGACTATTTAGACTGTTTTAGACCATAGAGGTGCCCAAACAAGGATCAAAGGAGGTGAAGTGTCCTGCCCTTACTCCCTGGGTCCTCCTTCCCGCAATGGTCTCAGTGGAATAAATCTAAATGTTCATTGTTTCACCATCTATGGCTACAGAGGACATGTATTTTTTGCCATGTTGTTTGAGGGCAAAATGCAGACCTCTATTTTGTAGGAAACATCTCAAAAATGGATACATACAAAAAAGGTATACTTCAGTGGGCAGTAAAAAGCAATGGCTTCCTGATTTTGCAGGCTAGGAAAAATATATTCAGAACACACTAATTGGGAGACTTCGCTATGTGAGCTTTTGCCTTTCAAATTCCATCCACTTTGGAGAGTAGAAGATCCAGAGTCCTGACTTCTTGTTGAAGGGTACAATGTTAACCCTGATGCAGGTAGTTAGCAGGCCTCTGATTTTTCTTGACCATCTTTCTGAGACATGATGGTGAATGGCCAAGATAGCCACCAAAATGGGATCGCTGCCTGTGTAAACATTATGTATACAACTATGACCATGGCCTATAAAGATTCCAGCAAGAAATGCACTCTAACATGTAAAGACAGAGAAGCAAGTACATGTTTGGGAAAAGAGCCACCCAACTGATCCGTTTGTCCTTAAACTGTAATTTAGGGGAGAGATAATGACTGAAAAACACTGTCAAGCCAGATGCTGTGGAGAGAGTGGCAAGTATAGTTTGAAGAAAAAACTAAGCAGCATTCAGCCCTTTGGATTGATTCTCAGTTCTTTTATAATACTGAATTTATTTTTAAATTTCACAAACTATTAAAGGAGGCCTTGAAGTTATGTTTATCAATTTAGGAAGGGAGAGCTTAAGTTAAGAAAGAACAGTAATAATGCAAAATACAGCATTACTTAAGACCTTGGATAACTATACATTTTGAGCTCACATTGGGGGCAATAAATAGATTAAATTTGACAATTTTAATCCAGTGTATGTGAGCTTGTTAGGGAAATGTTTTTGAAAAAAACTGAAATAAATGGATGAGCCCAGTGAGCTGAATGGGGGATTCCAAGACTCTGTGGACACTGGAGACTTGGTGGGAAGGAACATCCCTGCGAGAATAGCCTTGTTCTGGAGTACATGAACTAGGGTTCTTTGATTGTAACTGACTAGCTTGAATAAAAGCAACCTTGTTGGAAGGGGTTGGAAGCCCACTAAATCAGCAAGAGAGCTGGAAAATTGTACTTGGAAATAAACAGTAATGAAGGTGGCTCCAGGAAACTGGGAAATGGGAATTTGAGAATCCATTTCAGAACAGGAAGTGTGCTTAACATGCCACATTGGTCATGCGTGAACTCCACCCACATTATCTCTTTGTCTTAGGATTCAAATTTTAGGGAGAGAGGACAGAAGGCAGGGTGGGGTATCTGTGGCTATAAACCAGTATAAACTCATGCTGGAAAGGCAATTCAAAAAACAATATAACCAAAGACACTGAAATTGAGAACAGGCTGACAGTGACTAGAGGAGAAAGGGGAGGGAATTTCAGGGGAAAAGGGGAAGGGTTTTCAGGAACAAGTATAAAGGACACATGGACAATAACAAAGGGGGTGGAAATGGGAGGGAGGTGGAGAGGGCTGGGGTGTGGGCTGGGATGAGGATAAAAGGCAGAAAACTGTACTTGAACAATAATTAAAATAAAAAATATATATATAGTGACAAAAAATATCAGGGTGCTGTTAGGAGGGGCAGAAATGTTTGCCAGGCAGCCCTAAATCATTGAGCACAAGCTAAACAGAGGTGTGAATATTTGATTCAAGATGAAAAATAGGAAGTATCAAGAGTAATATTATCATAGACCAATTTTGTGGATAGATGGTTTACCCCAGTAATGAATACTGTCTGGATCCTGATTACAAAGTAGTTATAAGGAAAGAATGTCGCTTGACAGCCAATGTCAAATTGATACATTTTCTGGAAATCTTAGCATGCCACAAATTGAACACCTAGAAAGTTCTTTACATACCTGTTGGCTGTGGTATTACTCAGAGGTAGAGAAGGCAACAGGGTCATCTTTTTTTTAATGCAGTCTTGATAACAGGTCGGTATCTGTATGTGTCACTTTAAAGTTTGTAATAGTGAAAGAAGGAAACACCAGGCATAGTTCCACTTCAGCAAAGCAGAGTGTACAAAAATTCAGAGGAAAATCAGATGTGATTCATTGAGTAGGATTCTAGAAAGGAATATGGCCTGGGAAGGTTGGAAGGTTATGAGTTCAGTTTCCAATTTGTTGTCAGAGGGTGCATGAGAAAGGCAATAAATAAACATTTAAAGAAGACCCAAATGCATCTGTAGAGGGAGTTCCCTGGGGTACTCTTTAATAAGCTGTGCAGAGAAGATCGGAATAAAGACATGTCCCAGGAGGTAGAACAACCGTACTGAATGGCACTTTGTTGGTGAACAAGCATGCCAGTGCCTCCCCGGGAGCGGGTGTGCTCTGCGGGCTGGCAGGTGTTTAGAGAATGTCAGGGAACCTGAAGCGCAGAAGAAACTGAGGATTGCCCACATGGCTATTAAACACACACACACACACAGACACACACACACACATGAGCTTTTTAAAGCTATATTTGAGAACAGACAAGTAAAAAAGGAAGGAATAAGTTCATTTCTTGGGACAGATGGAGTAACATTAGTGCAGAACCAGGAAAAGACTACTACCATAATTTCATTTTTATATTTTCTGTCAAGAAGGATCTTCAAACTACAGGAAATAAAACAAACATAGTAAAATAAGAAATAGAAGGACTAGCAAGGATCCTAGTAAAAAATCACCTAATGCCACAAATGAATTTATTTGCAAGGGTGCAGATGAATTACAACTCAGTATTCTAAGAAAACTTGTAGCAAAACAAAAACAGAAACAAAAAGCTTCCCATCCTTGTTGGTAATTCTTAAGATATAATAATAAATATAAACAATGGTCAGAGAGTGGAACAAGACAAATAAGTTTCTGACTTTAAATGAGTAAAAACACCTGATGATTCTCTAGAATATAGAAGATAAAATTTGATGATACTCCCAGGAAAACTGTAGAGCAAATTATTACAGCAGATAGAGAATGAATACTTAGGCCCCTGAATAAATTCACCAAAATGAGTTACAGCAGACTAACTTTATTTCTTTTTAAGCATTATCAAACTAATAAGGAAAATGCTGCCAGGGTTAAGCTAATACAATGTGATTTCAGGAAGGCACATGACAAAATCAAAGTAATCACCAAAACCAAATGAAGAAATGTGAGTTAAAATAATGGCTGGTCAGTGAGATAGAATAACAGTGACCTTAAATGAATGACCCCTAAGTATTCCCTACCCAGGTTCACCTGCGAGCTTTTGGGAAGGGCAGGGAGTTTTTAACCAGGGCATCCCCAGAAAATGTTCACTGATCTATTCATGTTGACCTGGGAGGGGGCCTGTAGGGTGTGCAGGTGGGATTTGTCCTCCTTTCCACCTGAAAATTTTATGACCAAATTGAAGAAAGATATATAAGGCAGATTTGTCAAATGCAGAGGTGATATAAAGCCCAGAATGGCAGCTGAAGCATTGTTGAATGATAGAATACTCAAAACGAGCTAAAATATTGAGCCATAATGACGGATCAAAGACAACCAACCAGATTAAACTGAATAATAACACATTTAATGGTGTTTAGGTTAAGAATAATGAAGTTTAGTTAGGAAGGATATGAGGCCAAGTTTGATGGTAATTTATATGGATAAAAGCTAGAAGCTGAAGTTGGCCACAAGCTTATATAATCTAACAAACAGCATTCCAGAACTGCTAGAAAAATTGGTGGAGAATGAGTAGTGTAGACGTCAGGTCATGGGAGATGGTATTCCTGCCGCACTCCATCACCATAACCCAGAGCTGTCGAGTGTCAGTGCTGAGGACACACCACCTGTTTTTGGATTTGTCTCTGCCTCTTTCTAGTTTTATGCCTGTGGGCAAGGCCCTAAATCCCTCTAGACTTGTATGCCTCATCTGTAAAGTGGGTAGGATAATAGAACTGTCATAGGAATTTTATAAGATTAATTTAGATGATACATGTAAAATTCAACACAGAGGCCGACACATAAAGCATTTGGAAAACGTTTTTGTTACTGGTGTCTCGTTTTAACAGTCTAGTGGACTATTTTAAGAAGGTCACTAAAAAAGTCGGCATCTGAAATAGTTTACAGACTTTCTTGCTTAAAGAGCTTTTATAGGAACTTGGAGTGCATATTTTCTACTTATTGCTGTGCAACAAATTATTCTAAAATTTAGCACCTTAGGTTAATAAGCAATTATCTCATATGTTCTGAGAGTCAGGAACAGCTTAGCTGGAGGTCTGGTCCAGGGTCTTCCATAGAGGTTGCTGTTAAGATGTGAACTGGGGCTGCAGTGTCATCATGAGTTTTAGTCACAGAACTTTCGGCTGGGCACCTCAGTTTCTTGCTTCATGGACCTCTCCACTGAGTGTCCTGATGACCTGGCAACAAGCCTCCCCCAGAGCGAGCAATCCCAAAGAGAAAAAGCAAGGCGGAAGTTACAGTGCTTTTTGTGACCTAGCCTGAAGTCACATGCCACCCATATTCTCTCAGTTGCACAGACCAATCCTGAGACAGTGTGTGGGGTACTCCACAAGGCCATGAACACCAGGAGGTGGGGGTCACTGCAGCCATCTTGGAGGCTGGCTGTTATAGGGAGGTTATCACCACGAAGACTCAGAGATTTGGTGGCTGACTGTAGATACATGAAAGGACTATTGTATAAAAGAGGGAGACTTATTCTGTGTGCCTTCCAAGAACAGAATTCAAGCCAAACAGCAGAGATTTATTTAGGGTTTCATTTATATTATTTTACTTTTGATGGAAAAGAAATATTTCAGCAAAATATAAGGTCTTTGTTCCTAAACCAGTATGGCTTGGAGAAACTTTAATAGTTAAATGACCTTGATATTTTTGGAAGCCTGTAATGTTTCTCCTATTAAGAACAAGGTTCTGGCATGGTTGGTTTACTCTTAGCCTGTGGGGTTTAAACCAGGGATTCCCAAGTTTTTAGGGGGAAACCCTTTAGGTCATGGAAGGAGCAGGAACCTGGGTGCCGAGTTTTCTCTTTAGGAATCCCAGCAGACCTTGGAGAGAGGGATGAGGATGCAGCTCTAGGGGATGCTGGCCAGATAAGGCTCAGACATTCACTGGTGCAAGCTAGCCTACACTTCGAGCATGCAAGAGGACATCTGACACTTCGCTGGGGATTCCCAAATGGGGAACTGAGAGTGCACTCGTGTTTAAAATAGTCAAGGAAAACTTTTTTAAATGGTTGGTGGATGTGGTGGGGTGCTGTTATATTGGTCACCCTGTATACATACAATGTGGAAAATGTACACCAATTTTCCTGCACCCACATTCCAGGCACATGAAGGGAGACTTGAACATACCACCTTTGCTCCCCCTTTCCCCCATCTGCCCTTGGACGCTCATTGAAATGAATGACCAGTGGAATATGAAACTACTTCTAATCTTATATTAGTACTAGAATCTCTGAAGAATTTCTGCCACTGAATGTACAGATGGGATTCATCCTGCCCCAATGCAGCAACCACTCCTCCAGGAGGTGGAGGATTGTCATGAGAAGAAACACACCAACAGCCCATTCTTGGAAGGCCAGGGTGTGGGGACAATGGCAGGCCATACAGCAGTGGGTCTGGGGGAGGTAGAGCTGGCTCATATCAATGCCCCAGGGAAAGACACCAGTTGTCAGGGCTGCACTCAGTGATGAACTCAGTCAGCTCTTATTCCTGACATGGCATGAGTGTCTTCCAAAGAAGGAAGAAGAAAAAATAACCTTCTGGCCCAACAGTTACAGATTCCTCAGCTACTTAAAGTCAGTATACTTAAGCTTTTTCTTTTCTATTTCTATCTGGGCCTAAAATATTGGACAGAGACACGCAGTCTCTGATGGAACCTCCATAACTCTTCATCATACTTGACGAAGATTATCCTAGGCCTCCCATCACAGACTTCTGCCTGGTAGTTGATGGGAAAACTAAAGCTAGTTTTACTATGTTCCTGTGTAAGTAACATGTTTTTATTATGCATCCATAACCTGGATACTTATGAGACTTTTCTTTGTAATGAAAACTTCTCAAGTTATACTGAAAATTTGCTTTCAGACTTATTCATCTGTTTGTTTTTTTTTAATTTCATGTTTTCTTTTTTAATTTATTCTATTACAGTTGTCCTGATTTCTTTTTTGCCCTTTTTGCCCCCCCTCCACCCAGCCTACCCCTGTCACCCACAGTCAGTCCCCTCTCCATTGTCCATGTCCATGGGTCACTCATACATGTTCCTTAACTAGTCCATTCCCCTTCCTTTCACAATTCTCCTTTCCCACCTCCCCTCCTACAGTTGTTGTTCTGTTCCATGTTTCCATGTCTCTGGTTCTGTTTTGCTCATTAATTTATTTTGTTCATTAGGTTCCAGCTATAAGTGAGGTCATGTAGTATTTGTCTTTACTGAGTGGCTTATTTCACTTAGCATAATAGTCTCCAGTTCTATCCATACTGTCACAAAAGATAGGACTTCCTTCTTTCTTTCTGTTGTGTAGCATTCCATTGTAAATATACCACAGTTTTTTAATCCACTCATCTACTGAGGGGCACTTGGGCAATTTCCAACACTTAGCTATTATAAATACACCTGCTATGAACATAGAAGTACATAGGTTCTTCGGAATTAGTGTTTCAGGATTCTTAGGGTATACTCCCAGCAATGGAATCACAAGGTCATAAAGCAGTTCCATTTTTAATTTTTTGAGGAAATTCCATGCCATTTTCCACAGTGGATGCACCAGTATGCATTTCCACCAACAGTGCACTAGGGTTCCCTTTTCTCCACATTCTTGACAGCACTTGTTGTTTGTTGATTTATTGATGATAGCCATTCTGACAGGTGTGAGGTGATATCTCATTGTGGTTTTAATTTGCATCTCTCTGATGGCTAGTGATGTTGAGCATTTTTCCATATGCCTATGAGTCATCTGTATGTCCTCCTTGGAGAAGTGTCTATTCAGGTCCTTTGCCCATTTTTTAATTGGGTTGTTTTTCTTCCTGATATTGAGTTGTATGAGTTCTTTATGTATTTCAGAGATTAAACCATTGTCTGATGTATCATTGGCAAATACATTCTCTCATACAGTTGGTTCCCTTCTCATTCTGATTATGGTTTCTTTAGCAATGCACAAGTTTTTTAATTTAATGTAGTCCTATTTGTTTATTTTCTCCTTTATTTCCTTTGCCCTAGGAGATATATTGGCAAAAATATTGCTACATGGGATGTCTGAAATTTTACTGCTTATGTTTTCCACTAGGACATTTATGGTATCATGATGTATATTTAAGTCCTTTATCCATTTTGAGTTTATTCTGGTGTATGGTTTAAGTTGGTGGTCAAGTTTCATTTTTTTGCATGTACCAGTCCAGTTCTCCCAATACCATTTACTAAAGAGGCTATTTTTATTCCATTGTATGCTTCTGCCCCCTTTATCAAATATTAATTGAGCATAGAGACATGGGTTTATTTCTGGGCTCTCTATTCTGTTCTATTGATCTATGTGTGCTTTGCCAGTACCAGACTATCTTGACTACAGTGGCCTTGTAGTATAGTTTAATATCAGATATTGTGATCCCTCCAACTTTGTTCTTCTTTCTCAGGATTGCTGAGGCTATTTGGGGTTTTTGGGGGGTTTTTTTGGAACATTTGTTCTAGATCTGTGAAATATGCCATTGTTATTTTAATAGGAATTCAAAATATTGGCAAACTGGATACAGCGATACATTAAACAGATCATACACCACGATCAAGTGGCATTTATTGCAGGGATTCAAGGATGGTATCATATGCAAATCAATCAATGTAATGCATCACATAAACAAAGTAAAAGACAAAAATCACATGATCATATCAATAGATGCTGAAAAAGCATTTGACAAAATCCAGCACCCATTTATGACAACACTCAGCAAAGTGAGAATAGAAGGACCATACCTGAACATAATAAAGGCCATACATGAGAAACCTATAGCTAACATCATACTCAATGGACAAAAACTAAAAGCATTTCCCTTAAGACCAGGAACAAGACAAGCGTGCCCATTTTCACCACTCTTTTCAACATAGTGCTGGAAGTCCTAGCCATGGCAATTAGACTAGGAAAAGAAATAAAAGGCATCCAAATTGGAAAGGAGGAAGTAAAACTGTCATTCACAGATGACATGATAGCGTACATAGAAACACCTTATAATCTTCACCTAAAATTTAAAATCTTATAATCTTCACCTAAAAACTACATCACCTAATAGGGGAATTCAGCAAATAGCAGGATACAAAATCAACATTCAGAAAACAGTGGTGTTCTTGTATACCAACAATGAAGCATCAGGAAGAGAAACTAAGAAAAAAATCGCATTTACTATAGCAACAAGAAAAATAAAGTACCTAGGAATAAATTTAACCAAGGATGTAAAAGACCCATACTTGGAAAGCTATAGAACACTGAAAAAGAAATTGTGGAAGACACAAATAAATGGAAATATATACTTTGTTCATGGATTGGAAGAATTAACATCATTAAAATGTGCATACTGCTCAAAGCAATTTATAGATTCAGTGCTTTCAGTCTTAAGGACAAGGCTTTTTCAGCTTAAGAAAGTTCTCTTCAATTATTTATTTGATAATGATGTCAACCTTAGTTTGCTTTTTCTTCTTTTGGCATTATTATTATCATCTGTATATTGGATCATTTAGTTCTGTTTTTCAGATGTCTTTTTTCTCATTTTTTAAATTACATTTTATTATTTAGTAACAACTGTTACTACAGTTGTCCCAATTTTTTTCCCTTTGCCCCCTCCATATAGCAACCCCCACACATACACACACTCACACTTTTTTTTTCTCATTACTTTTCTCTTTATGTCCTTCTGAGTTCTGGGAAAAATTTCCCAAGTTATTTTTTCCATTTGGCTGATTTGATGTATTGTAATATCCAATCTGTTGCTCACTGGTCCATTCAAAATTGGTTGCCATATTTCTTCATCTCCATGCAGCTGCTTATTTAGAGCTCCCTGCTGTCATGTTGTAGATGCAATGTCAGCTTCAGTCCTGTTAAATTAGAAATTATCCAACATCTTCCTCCATTTCTTAGGAGTAGAGAAAGTAATTGGAATTCCTCAAGAATGTTCTTATATAATGAATTTTTTTCATTTGGCCAGCAATTCCTTGCATAATCATCATTACAAAGACAAGACAATAACATGATTTATCTTAGTGGAGATTTAAATCTAGATTCCTAAAAGACCAGTCTTCTATGAAATTGCCATTCTTTCTATGTAAAACAATAAAAAAAATAACATTTAAACATTAGTCATGTCTATAATTTTGTGGGGTTTTAATTTTAAATCATGTTTATTTTCCAACTCTAAAATGTTTGTTTTATAACATTTGGAAAATTATAAAAGAAAAATGATTGTCCATAACCCCACCACACTTTTAATATCTCAGTGTTTTTTTTCTGGAAGATAATCTGAATTGATGGACTTTTTATCTACAGGCAAGCAAAAATCATCTATATAAAACTCAAACAAAAAAGGAAGCCTCGTTTTTGTCATGGAACAAAGTCCCAACCACAAATTCACATCAATGCTTTTAAGGCTTTTGAGCTTTGCCATAAATTTACCTCTGGATGCCTCAGTTTCTTTGCTTAAAACAAAGAGTATCCTTCATTCATTGAGACTGCATCTGCAGACTGTAAATGAAAAAGCCATCTGTCAAAAGTTCTGAGGGCATAGAATGTTCTAGAAAAACAATTGTGCTTACAAGTACTTGGTATAGAACGTTTGAAGGGATTATGGTTCAAAGACTCAACAAGAGGAAGCATTTTTTCCTAAGGGTAAATTGTGGGTTTCCTGCCAACCATTTTACCTAACAATTTTGATATTAATAAAAAAAAAAGAACAGAGACACAGAGTCTTGCAAAGCCAGGTAGCTTGGGGCTCCAATGGGGTTCTTCCTCCAACAAAGCCAAAACAGAATTCCCCATCCAGCAGAACTTGGCTCCAGTTTCCAGAACTGTTCATGTTCTGGTTCAATGCTGGCTGATGAGAGCCAAACAGAGGTATCCTTGTTTACTTGTAAACAGAAATTTGAAGTGAATTTGCAAAATACTGGTTGACACCCAGGAAGATGTAATTAGAATAAGGGGCTTTCTGGTTTGAAGATACAAAGGAAAGAAATACTCTGTCTCTTTGAAATGAAATTATTAAATAGTAAAAGAGAGAAGAGATTTGGCATTTAGTCTTCAAAGCAAAATCATGATATGTAATTTTCCTAATTGTCTTTTTGCTTAAAATTACTAAGGCCAAGGCAAGGATAGAAGGCAAACCTGGGGGCTGGAGGACAGTTTGTGAGGAGGAAGAGGAACTCAGTGGGGAGGTAATCATCTATGTCTGGTGCATTTCCTTTCTATTTTCATCTCATTTTAACACATAATGAATCTAAACTGTAGCCCCCATGTGGGGGCTACATGGGGCTTTCATGCCCTTTGGGGAGGAAGCAGTGCTACAGGTGGGAGATTGGTGCAGGTAAGAGGCCAACTTGAAATATGTATGCTGTGCCTCTTTAGATGACTATGCCCAGACTCTGGTTTTATTCCATACTTCACATGATTTATTTTAGATTCCTAAAGTCTCCTTAATAATTAAAGCTATTTTGCCTTGGGACTTTTAGCTCTTAATTCTAAAATAATCCTGAGAATTTCCTACTAATTTCTGATTTGTTTATTCTTCAAATGAAAGAGTTGTCTTAACTGTGGAAGCTATCCTCAACTCAATCATTCATGTCCCCTCTCCTACATACACACCCTCTGATGGGACAATGTGATATATTAGAAAGAGAAAAATCTTTAAAGACAGCCAACCATGAGTTCTGGTTTCAGTTCTGCCAACATTGAACAGCCTTGATCTCCCTTGGCTTCACTTTCCTCATCTGTAAGACCGGAATAGTAATGACTACCTCACGGGATTTTCATGAGGATTAGTTAGCATTCTCTATATAAAGTGCTAGGCACAGTGCTTGCAGCTGGTGGACAATTTATTAATAGTAGCTACTATTAATAACAATAGTCATCATCACTCAGCATCATCATAGTCCAGAACCTCAGAAAATTCACATTGGGTTAAAAACTCTAAGTCCAAGAACTTTAGGTAGAACATGAACCTAGCTAAGTATTTCTATGTTCATGCTATCTGATTCTTTTCTACCTGTGGGACTAAAAAAAGGTACCAAAAATGATGCAGATTCTGCCTTTGCCTTCGAAATAAGCACAAAGATGAACCCCTTTGGGGTCAAATACCACTGGTGACTTTCTCTCTGAATGTGTCTGTTTCTCCATCATACACACATGCCATGTTACTGATAACCAATACCCTTGAAGGAAAGCAGAAAATATGTTGTCTGCTTCTTCACTGATAACTTTCTTTCAATTTGGTTCCCTAACACCTGATGTCTCTTGGGTTTTATCCAAAAAGAAATGACAAGAGAAAATTAAATTAACTCAGATGTTCCCTTAGGCTCCCCCAGCATCCTGTTTAGTGCTACAAAAGCAATTCAAGTGTCCATTCAAGCACTGCTGTGAGCCAGAAGCTCCCAGTCTCTGGGCATGAGTGCCATCTGGCCCAGAGGTTGGGGCTCTGCTCCGGTAGACTTTGTGGGGCAGCCCCCACCCTACTTCCTTCCAGCTACCCCTAAATTAACCATCATCCATAGACATCTAAAAATCCCTTGGTCATCTATTTCTGTTTTGCAGTCACACCTCCCTTGTGGGAATAATAAGTTCCATATGTACGGTTCCCCACTCCTCCCCCAGATAAAGCAATACTTCCTCTTTTCTTGCCCCTCTCTGATTACTAGAAGCTGTCTGCAAGTGTTCCCCTTCCTCGCTGCCACATGATATGTACATTTGATTACATGCCTTCCCATCACTTGTCTTCCTGGACCTGAACAGCATCCTAATTCTCTACAGCTCTTTATTCTCTTAAAATTGGAGAGAACTGGGATAAAATTCCAATTCAAGTGCTTTCTAGTTACATATCTGTTGGCAAGGTTATCCAAGCTTTAGTTTTATTTTCTCATCTGAAAAGTAGAGACTGGTAATGCTTGTCCCATAGGGTGGTTAGAGGTTTAAGGAGGTAATACAATATCCATGCCCATAAATGGGAGTAGAGGGATACATAGGGTCTAAAGACAGTTTAAGATCAGGGAAGGGTTAAGGTCAAATAGGGTCATAATTAGCCAGTATTGGAAAAGATTGCTGAAGACTTAGAAACCCTGGGATCATGCTATAGAAAAAAAAAATATGTGTTTTTGAAGTATAGGAGTTACTCTTAGGAAATTGAAAATGTTGAGGTGGAGGGCTCTAGTAACAAAAATGGCACTATACTCCCCACCCTCACTGAGAGGGATGGCAGGAGGAATTACAGCACTACTTCATTACTTTTGTCTTTCATTGCTTCACTTCAATGAAAGTCCCTTCTCTCTTAAGTGATGGCACTGTGAAGCCAAACTCTTTTCAAATTGTATTATATCTATTCTTTTGAAAGTACTCACTATTCTTGGTTTTCACAGTGAATGAGTTGAGTGGTTATATTTATCTCATTCCACCACTGCACACACATCCCCAAAACAGCAAAATGGAGTTCTCCTTGTTGATTGGTAATCCTTGAGAATAGGATGAGCTTCCTACCCCTGCTATAACTGTGGCTGGGATGACTTTTCTGTACTCATCAGACTCCCACTGCTCTTTTGAAAACTGCACTCTTGCTCTCTGTCCTCTCAAGCAGCCTCGGGAAATGCCCTTATTGATTAGCTTCCTTGACAGGCATTCCTCTCTGGGGTAAAGGTCAGTAATGTTGCTACACTCGGTACTGACAATGATCTTCCTCTTCAGGATCACTTATAAAACTTCTGAGCACTCTTATTGTCATTCCATCCCCCCCGCCCCAAAATGCCTGGGACCAGAGTGCCTGCTCATCAGTTTCTATCTGGAGAGGTTCCCATGCTCTACACCACTGATTTCTCTAAGTTCTAGCTTAGCACTTCCGCCACCCTGTGTTATCCCCTTTGTACCAGCCTCTTCTTCACATGCTGGCTAACTGTGGAGGCTTTGTATTGTCTCATGTGAGTTTGGAGTTCCATCCCTGTAAAATGGGTCACTGGTGGCCTGAAGCGAGCCCAGTCCATGTCCCAGAACTGAGGCTAGAACCATGTGTAACTCTAGAGTAACACATGGTTCTAGCCTGGCCCTGCAGTAGAATGGCTGCCTTGGCACTGGGGAACGTCAGAGTGCAGATGTCAGCTGTGTACACTCTCCTGGCGTCACCAGGGGCTGCTTGCTGCCTCCCATCTTCATTTAATTAATCTACTGCCTTTTCTCCTAGACATTCCAAAAACATTAGTTGGCTTTGCCATTGTATTGTCCATAAGAGAAAATATTTAGTCCCAGGTCAAAAACCTTGGCTGAAAGTTCCTACTAAAAAGCCGAGCATTGTTAATAAATTGTCAGAAAGTCAGCCATGATATTTGAGGAAGTAATGAAATGGCTAAAAATGATGTAAGCTTCCTATCGATTCGCAACTTCTGACATCTGGAGAAGAATGTGAGGAGCCATGGCTGCAGCCAGCTCCCATCCACCAGCATAGCAGAAAGTCCAATTCAGGCTGCTTTAAAAAGGGGGGATTGTACTTGGTGGTGCAGATGCCATTCTCCAGGGAGCAAGGCCATCGGAAGGAGCTGTCTAGACGACTGCCTCTCCAGCCCTTCTGAACTGGAGACACCCCTCTTGTGAATTGAATCTGTGGTTTCTGTGCCCCTAGATTGCTATTCCAGACCTTCTTCCCATGAATGAAGCTAGGCTCCAGGCCCTGTTAGTAGGTCCATGGTCTCCAGGTAAAGCTTTGCAGCTTCCCTGGACAACAGTGGTGTCAATAAGACGTGTGCTAAGTTAACATGTTGGAGAGGCCTCTCATAAATTTCAGAGCAACAGGAACTGAGCAGCTTTGAAACTCCAGTTGTTGATGGGGTCACTATGAGGTCTGTTCTGAAACCTGGAACATTTGATTTTCCAGTGAGCCCTGAGTGCTAATCAGACTCTGTGCCTAGAGGAGATGAGTACAGGGTCGAGAGCCCTGGGGAATGGGGCCAGCCCTCTGCCCTGGGTCTGGGCTCCATGGGGCCTCCTTGGAGTTTCCCCATTAGCCTTCCTTTTCTAAATGAGTGTTTTATCCCCTTTAAGTGTCTAGGCCTTTCCTTGCTTCACTTGAAATTCCTTGAGTTTTCAGAAAGAAGAGAAAGGAAAATTAAGAGGAAGAGAGGGAAAGAATGGAGGAAGGTAAAGGAAATATGGGGGGAGGGAAAAAGAGACAGAAAGGCTGAGAGACTCATTCACTGGGAAGATGCTGGGATTTTGGGGATTTCATTGTAAAGGTCATTTTATCTGTTACTGAGCAAATCCTCTACCTGTTGTGACCACCTACCCTGCCTGGATTCGTGAGATGCTATAAGAATAGCACCTGGCACTCAGAAAGTGGTAACACCTCTTCTCCCTCCCCTCCCCAACATTCCTCAGAGTCCCTTTCCTCCTGGACTTGGTGAAGCTCTGGGAACATCGATAGGGATGGTTTTGTCAGCCTGGCCTGACCATGGTGCCATGTGCGTTTCTTTTGCTGATTCAGGTGGTATCTGAGACAACTGCCTTTAAAACCCACAAAACAAGAACAGTCATTACCAATGAAAGTGTTGTGATGTGCTTTGCACTTTGCACAGAGCTTTTAGGGGCATTCATCCACGAGGCTACCCAGGTGCACTGAGGGCGGACAAGCCCCCTGCCACTCCGTGTCTGTGGCCGGCTCACCCGGAAGTGGAACAGTCAGAGCAGAGGGCCAGAACGTGGCTCACCCTCAGAATTGTTGTTGGTGCCCTGTCCCCTGTCTGCTTCTCATGTGCAAATCACATCCCCCAAAGCTGTAGAATGTGCTGTTGGAAAGAGAACCTACCCTTCACATCACACACATTGAACTTCTCAGGGTTAAGGCCAGGACTACACCCTTTGCAGAGTGTTGAACTAAATGCTCACTTTTAAGATGTTTGTGGTTATATCAGGGGAGGAAAACACATGTAACAGAAAGGAAACAGTTAAGTTTATGTAAGTATGTACATTGTGTACTTACATAATTCTAAGCAGTAGATTAGAGATGAGTTTTATTCTAAGATGTTTTTTATTCTACATTATCATTTACAAAAGTTTTCTACATGATGCATCACTTCTGTCACCAGGAAAAAAGATATTAAAAATAAAGTCTTTTAGTTATCTTGATAATCACGTAGCATCAAGCTCCCTTGGTCTCTCCTTGGCACCTTTGGTTGTATCAGAAAGATGAACTTATAGAGGACCAGGAGCTCCTGTCCTCACCTGGTCTCGACTGCAGAGAGCAAACTCGGCACCCTTAGCTGCCACCACTGTGACTGTGGCATTGAGTTTCCTCATCTTTGGCTTCTTAATGAGCTGTGTGAAGGATGGAGACAGTTTCCCTTGGCAGATGCTTCTGCATTGTCTTTGAGGCAATATGAAGGGTGTCACCCACCATAGCACGTGAAGTCCTCTTCAGAAGCAGCCACAGAAGAGAAGCTGCTCTCTGACTTGGGCAAAGCTGAGCCTGTCCTACGTGTGCAAAGTGGATGCATTTCTATCTAATGAGCGGTGTGTATCCTTGCTCAGACTGCTAGAAGACATAGAGTTGGGTCCACCACTTGGCTTCCATACATGCATGTGACTTTCTGATGTTAGTCTTTGAGTATAAACCGATAACTGACTTCTTTGTTCTTTCGACCCCTACCTTTATTTTCCTTTGCCCAGGTATCTCTATTCCTTTCTCACTACCGGATTCCGTCTCCATTTCTTCCTCTCTCCCCACCCACCTCCCCTGCTTGCCTCCCTATCCCTCTCCCCGCTTTGTATGTCTCTGTGTCTCTCTCCCTCCTTCCCTTTTCCCTTCTTATGCGTGTCCTCTCTCCCTCCCTCCCTCCCCATCTCTCTTCTTCTCTATTTCACACACACATACACAAAATCTTTTCCTTGTGTCCTCTTTTTATGGTACCCATTTTTATAAAGCCTGCTAAGTCATTTATAAGAAGAGATAAAATATAAATACATAAGACAGTGACATTGAGTCTACCCCTCACCTGTTTTGGAGAGTATTGTTCCTGAAAGACAGATCCAGAGTTTTTCTTTCAGTATTTCTATTGACCTGACACTTTACTACAAAGGAACTTCGTTCAGCAGATTTCTGGCTTTAGTATCACATAGGAGTTTGAATTTCTGAAAGATGACCTGCTCCAAAAAGGATCCCTTTGGGGGGCCCTGTCATATTCCGTCTCTGAGAGGCCTTTGTCTCTACCCTTTTCTTTGTTGTTGTTTCCTGTGTAATACAAGCCTGTGTCTCAAACATTAACAAATTTCCCAGAGGACAAACAGTACTGTATATGAAATCTATCTCATAAAAGCATCTGGAGAGCATGTTACCCAGATTCCTGGGCCCCACCCCAAAGATCCTAATTCTATAGGTCTAGTGTGGAGCCATAAACTTGGCTTTCTAACATACTTTAGGAACATGAAGCTGCTGGTCCACAGACCACACATTGAAGAACCTAGCTCTAACCCCTGGCAAGGGACTCCCTCTAGCCATTTGGAGCTGGTTGTCTAAACAGCTTTTTATAGAGCTTATCAAAAGCCTTTGTCAAAGTCTAAATCAAATCAGATCCACAGGGGCTAGTCTCTAACCCCTTTGTCTTGCCATGTTCACTCCCTGACAAGTTTAATGAACACAGAGGAGCCAGTCTGTGAATTATAGCAGACCCTTCCAGTGTCTACTGTCAGCAAGTGGCCAGCCTGTTCATCAACCACCTAGGCCTGGGACTCGCCACCAAGGCAGTTGGGCAGCCAAGGCAGTTGGCCCCCATGTCCTGGAGATTGCTACTGGCCAGGGACATGCTGCAGCCAGGAGGAGCAAGGCTGGCAGCAGCCCTGAATGGACATTTCCACCTGGCTCTGGGCTTCCTGTTTGTTCTCACATGTGAAAGTAGCTGTCATTAAAGGCTAACGGGGACACTTGGACTTTTAGTCACACTGTACTGAATTTATGGAGGGAGAGGGAGATTATGTACTATAGTGGTCTTATCACATGTGGGATTTCATCAGCATCATGGATTGTCAGTGATGATAACAACAACACTAACAGCCAAGTGGTAAGTGGCAGGCAGTTTGCTCAGTACTGTGCAGATCAAGCTTTGCCTCATTCAGCCTCAGAGCCACCCATGAGGCAGGTGGGCTACTGATCCTGTAGAAGCCCAAGCAGGCTAGAAAAGTTCAAGTACTTCTTCCAGGTGGCAGAGGCAGGAGTCAAACCTGTGTCTCTCTGCCTCTCAAAGCCCATGCGCATAACAACCACTGAGTGCCATCTCGCCTTCTGCATCACAGATTCTGTTGTAGTTTTAGCCTCTGCTTTTTCCACTGGGTTATGAGATTCCCAACATTATGACACTTCTAGAAGCAATTCATGAATGGAAAGGCAGAATTGTGAGTTTAATGTTCAGTGGTGGTCTAAAACCCCACAGTCTGAGATGGGCTGCCTTTTCTCAAAGAGCAAGAGCTCCAAGAACATCTTTTCCAAAAAAGTTAGTGAGAAAAACCCACTGCTCAAATACCTAAAACACAAGCATAAGAGGACCTTTTGACAGAAACAATGGAAACTACATCTACCATGCCATCTTGAAATAGCTACCATATGTCTCATGTGTTATTCGGACAAAACAAGGCTATTGGAATTTAATAAAATAAATCCAAAGTGGTGCCCTTTGGGGCGGTGCACAGGTCTCTTCATGTATTTTTCCTTACAATGCTCCTGGCTGGCTATTTTCATTCCTGTCTGAAAGCCAAGGAAGGAAACCCCCGAGAGATTTAGCAATGTCCCTGGCTCTTGAGAGTTATGGATGTCAGGGCCGTGAGTAGGAATGGTCTCTGCCCCCCAAGTCTGTTCTCTCTCCCTCTCCCCAAAGCTTTCCCATCACTGCCTGTGCTTCTCCCAGTTGGACTATGTGCCTCAGATCACCCTCATGGGCTAACTATGCCATGCCCGCCACACCAGAGAAGCCCAGCACCCTCTTCTCATAGAGCCTTCCAGAATTCTCCATGTTTGTTTCGGCAGAATCATACCATACAGACCATCTTGGAAATGCACCTAATTTTCAGTAGTGTATCATGAACATCTCTTTACATCATTAATGCAAAAACATCAGTTTAATGGTTATATAGTACTCTTCTGGTTTGTCACATTTCAAATAGATTTTTATGAAGGCTATCTTTAAAAAAAGATCACCGTCACTTTGCAAAAATAGGTCACTTTGGGATAGTAGGCTCTGAATACTAAAATGGCTCTGGCATCTCTGACTCACACAGAATCTTGTGGAGAGGTTGTTTTGTTTTCTACGAAGATAAATAAATAAATAAAGCCCTGCTAGAAACACGTGGTGTAGGAGTTGCTAGTCCTGGGCTGGCTGGTGGAAGTGAAAGCTATGGAGGGACCAGAAATCCCAGCCCTCAGGGCTCTGCTCCTCCAGACCGGTGGGGGCCAGCAGGTATATCTCCCTGGACTGTGGGTCTGAGCCAAGTGTCTTTTCTCTCCTCAGCAAATCCACCCATGGCTGCAGCTGTGGTGTCTTATTTCAATGACTGCCCGGATTCCCACAGTCAGCTCTGCTTCCATGGAACCTGCAGGTTTTTGGTGCAGGAGGACAAGCCAGCATGTGTGTAAGTATCCCCTGGTATCCTGTTGTCTTGGGGTTCTGGGACAGGGGCGGCCCAGTAACCAATTAAAAGAATGTTTACCTCCATGAGGCATGCCAGAAGCCCCTGAGACTCCTGGAGCCTAACATGTTGGAGGACCAAAACCAGCTGGTGAAAAATTCAGGTTCCAGTACCCCAGCCCAGAGCCACTGAGGCAGGAACCCTGGGGACCTGGAGCCTGAGATCTACATTTTAACATGCATCCCACATAAGCACTGGGTTCAGCAAAGTCTGAAAATTCCTGGATTCAAATTTAATTTACTACTTAGATTTTCTGGAGGGCAGGGCACTGAGTTGGATCCTTAGGGTAGCCAGAGTCTCTAAGATGAAGTCTCTGCCCTGTAGCATCTTTACATGCAGCTAATAAAATAAGTAGAAATGTACGCAAAGGGGTTAGTGTACACAAGTGGCAACAGAACCAGGAGCAGCCTAGATATAAAGGCTGTGTGCCAGGGCACAGTGGTTTCCACAGCAGGCTGAGCATGAGCCCCCTGCAGAGGCTTCTTAAAGTAAACCTGCGCCCCACCCCAATCTTCCAAATCAGAATCTGAAGGAATGGGATTCAGAGTCACATTAGTTGAGAGCCACCAGCCATGGTCAGCCAGACTGGGGGAGAAGGGCCCTTGAGGAAAGCCTCCCAGAGCAGCTGCTGGGGGTTGGCTGGTGGGGAGAACAGAGAGGTTACTCCAGGCCTGAGTGTCAGGGACCTGCTGTCCCCAGTCAGTGCAGCCACAGCAGGAAGGAGATGAGGTTGAAGACAAAGGGGAGGCCGGAGCCTGCTGGAAGTGAGCCTTTATTCTGGCGGCAGTGGGAGCCATGTCAGCTCTGCAAAGGGATGTTTTAAGAAAATTAATCTGTCTGCACCAGAAATCTATTAGGTGTCCCTATACTCAGCATTAGCGCTATTGACATTTAGGGCTGGATGATCATTTGTCATAGGGCCCGACCTGAGCGCTGAAAGATGTTAGCAGCATCCCTGGCCTCCACCTACCAGGCGCCGGTAGCACCACCACCCATAGTCTTGACAGTTGAATATGTCTCTGGATATTGCCAAATGTCCTGGTGAGGGGTGCAAAATCACCCGCTGCCCTCATTAAGGACCACTCATCTATATGAAGTTGGCATTTTATAGGTCAAAAATGGTTGAAAGTCCCTAATTTCGTGGAGTCCAACCTAATAGAACCAACAAATAATACTAAGTGTTAATAAAAGGTAACATTTATTGAGCTTTTGCTCATGCCAGTCACCATTCCAAGAACAATCCATGTGTTAATTTACTTAATCTTCCTAATGCTCTCATGAGGTAGGCACAGGGAGGCTGTGCCCAGGTTATATACCAAAGTTTACATTCAAAACCAGACTGGTTCCTGAAGCTGAGTCCATAACCATGATGCTTAAGAATATCAAATGCATTAGCCCAAGAGAAATTGGGAACCAAGAGAGATTGTGGCAGCACGCGGCAGTGGGTGGGGCTTCCTTCTCCCTGAGGTGTGGCTTTGTGGGCCTGAGCAGCCCTTTGGGGTGCCTCTGAGCCTCACCTGGAGAGATACATGGGCCACCTTCCTCCTGGAGGAAGGACTATGTGACACTCCCGCGTCATGTCTGTAGAGCTAAGAGCCCCTCCCACCCCATAAATACAAGGCACAATGATGATGATAGTCACTGTCATTATTCCTTATTATCATTCTTATTAAAACACACATAGGGGCCCGGGGGGACTGATGGTGTTGTTTTTGTCAGCAGCCCAAGATCATTGTGGAAAAACACTGGCCCTGGAGGAAGTGCCACCTCTTGGCCCAGATATCAGGAACGCTCCCAGTGTAGCAGGCAGAAGGCATTCTCCCCTCCAGCAGCACCCAATGTTGGACCTCAGGAGGCTGCCCCTGGCTGTACATTGAGAGGATCCTCTTTGGAGAGAGAGGGGAAGTCGTTGCTGAATTCTGATAAACTCTGTCCCAAGCTCACTTTTTTTCTCCTCAGGTGCCTTCCCCACCAGATCAGGGTGCTGGTGTAAACTTTCTGAGAGTGGGCAGCCTCCAGTGTGGGTCAGCAGATGAGCCAAAGCAATAACTTCATCTGTGGCCAAGACCCCCATTGCTGGTGGAAGCCTTCTGTTGTTCTCCTCAGTCTGGATCCCAAGCCCTGCTCTTGGCTCAGGGAGATACTTGTCCATCACATTTATCCACCATTACATTTTGATCATCAGGATGACTGACTGGCTGTCTCTCCTCCATTCACATTATAAATAGCACTACACAGTAATTTCTCAGTATAAACTATAGCTAGAGCCAGGCATGGCCCCCAGCACACCACATACAGTGGCTCATGGAATCCTCACAGCTCCCCTCTCAAGTAGGGATTCTTGTCCTTATTGTATAAATGAGAAAACCAAGCTAGCTCAGGGAAGTTAATCAACTTGCCTGGAATCCCAGAGCACCTGAAATTACTAAGCTGTTTGGTTTCCAGGAAAGGTGTTGGCACCTTCCTCCTGCAGGTAAACTGTCTGCCAAAGAAAGGTCAAGGTCATTTCCAGGCTGGTTGCTCTGACCAAAGACTTTTAAGGAGTCCCTGTGGGCCCAGTGTGGGGTCTGTGGAAACAGCCAAGACAGTTTTACAGTTTGGAAAAGGTGATCCCCTGTGGGAAGGCACAGCCCCACAAACAATGACCACCTCTTTACCTCAGTTTCCCCTAGATCATGAAGCATTCAGCCCACCGACGTGTTTTATGTGGCAGTAAATGGCAATCTGTGTCGTTCTTTGGTGGTTTTAATTAGTTGTCCGTGTTTGGGAAGTCAGGTTTCACATCTCCGTGCAGAGGCCCGGGCTCTCACAAACACAGGCTGTCCAGTTCTCCAGTCTCCACTCTTACACGACACGAGCTTTCTTATAAGCTCACCCAGGACAGGACCACATCTCACACCAATTATATGTGCAGTACCTAGAAGAACATTCCAATTAACTATTCCCACTAGACCAGACACACAGTCCCTCAGAGAAAGCAGGACATTCCACCCCTGATCTTCAGACCCGCCCCAGCTCTGGGGAACCAACACACACATTCTGGTCAGTAAAACTGACACACCTTGCAGTAAGGCCTTGTCTTTCATGGCACTGGAAAGAAAACCCACAGTAGCCCAAGATGATAGTCTCAAAAGAGGGAGTTCTTTCTAAACCACTGTCATCCTGAAGAACAATAGTCTTTAGGTTTCCAGAGAACTTCAAATGACACCTCACACTAAAATATGAGGTCAAGAAAAAAAGCTAAAACAAATAACTAGTCAGATAGCCAAAGGTAGTGAAAACTGTCCTTAAGCATTTGTGCTTCAGATGAACCCTAGATTGTATTTTATGTCTCCCTTTAATATAACCCTGCTGGTACCCAACTACATCAGGGAACAAATGGGAAAAGAATTTCCCAAGACAGTAAAGCCATAGAAATGCAAGCTGAAGACTGGCACCCTGTATTTACCCTGAGGCAGATTCCACGCTGCCTGCAGAAGCCTTCAAACAAAGGAAAACAGTTGAAGGAAGCCACCCTGGTGACAAGTTTTAAGGGTTCCAGTGTTGGCAGTCGGCAGCCAGTGGCAACTAGTTTGAAGTTTCTCACCTGTTCAAAATGCTCCTCCGTGACTGAACTCCCTGGCTTAGTGTTTTCCCACAGCAAAGTGTGAAAACAAAGTACCTTCTGCCAAGGAAAACATTCCACACGACCCTGGCCACAGTGTGTTCTGGTGGCATCCGAACAGAGTCAAACACCCAGAGAGAGGTGACCGCTCTGTGTGATCAGGAACACACCCCCCAAGAGATCAGGGTTAAGAGGTTTTCTTGTGGGTGCTTAAGCCACTTTATGTAGATCAACCCTCACCTCAACAACCAGCAGGTGGCCGGGCCCAGGGGCTAGGAAGTTATGACATCACTATCACCCCCATGTCTGGAGAAAGTATGTGTCCTCATCCTCCCTCTATCTAACCCACCAAGAGGAAATCTGAGGGTCACAAACCAGGCAGCCGCCACAGCCATTAAAGGCACAGCTTTGAAGGTCAGACAGACCTGAGTCACTTCTACAAGTGACTGAGCTCTTCCATTAAGCCTCAGTTTCCTTTTATATAAAATGAGGACACTAGTACTTCATAGGGTTGTGATGAGGACCCAGTAACCATAATGCTTGCAGAGCTGTCGCTGTTCAAGACAACAGACTCTGACTAGTCTGGTGAGGCATTAACATTTTGTTTCTCAGTCTCACTGGCCACATTTCAAGTACTCAATATCTCTAGGTGCCTAGAAGCTACTGTATTGGACAACATAACTAGAGACTGTTTCCATCATTACAGAAAGTTCTGTTAGACACCCAGCCCAGTTCCCAGCAGTGCATAAGAGCATTTCACATCAGGACCATCCCCATTGTGATCAGGTCATTGTTACTGTCACCATAGCTGAATGATGTTGAACGATGCTGCTGAAAGGAGCAGTGAAAGTCAGGTAAACCTTGGAACCAGGGCTGTCCCATGAGGCCCATGGGTCAGAGCTGCAGAGGAAGCCTTTCCTCTATCCGACCCACTCCTTCGCAAGCCCCGGGAGCAGAGAGGCTATAGGACTTGGTGAATCTGGTTCTTAAGAGGCTAAGAGTAGGTAAGCCCCATACAGATGCTTCTGGGCTCAGGGGCTCCCACCCAAGCCCTGTAGATTTTCTCCACACTAAAGGCAAGTTGGTATAAACATGTTTCTGAAACCAAAGTCCTTGGCCCTTGGTCACCTTGGTCCTTGGCCCCCATATCAAAGAGTCTGCCTTGGGACCTGTGCCAAAGGCTTGGCTACAAATCAGAGCATTAACTCCTGCCAGACAGCATCATAGTTTGTGAAGACAAGGTCTCCCAAGAGCCGTCGAAATGCTCCCATCCTTTGTTCGCATTCTCAGCACTTAGCCCTTCCTTTGTGCCAACCACTTCGCAAAATATTAACTCATTTAGTCCTCATAACAACTATGAAGTAAGTATTCTGACTGTCACATTTTAAAGTTCCAGAATACATGGCACAGAGTGAGTAAGTAATTTGTTCAAAGTCACACAGGCATTAAGTGGGAAATGGGATTTGAACCCAGGACAATTTGGCTCCAAAGTCTGTACCATGCTGTACCTACTTGGGGGACCTTATCCTGAGGAAGTAATATCAAATGCAAAGAGAGATGTGTACACAGAGATAATCACCTGGCTTTAGGTATGATCTCTAAATTGGATCAGTCTAAATGATAAGGGTTCAGTGAAGCAAACCATGCACATAAATTACTGTACAATCATTTTAAAGAACTTTTGCAGAGTTTCAGATGACAGTCAAAGGGTGAAGAGATGTTCAATGAGAATCTGATACAAAAGTATAAGACATCTCAACTATGTTAAAGACTACGTAGGAGTAGTCTGGAAGGAAGCATGTTCACCAAGCTGCCATTTGCGGAGGTGGGATGTGCAACAGTGTGGGCTTTCTTAGTTCTTTTTCTTTCCGCTTTATAATAATTTATGTATTTCACAGTGTGCATAGAAACACTCCTTTTCTAGTTGGGGAAATTTTTCCTTAAGAAGAAAATTTAAGAGCACAATTCTACACACATTATCATCTTTCTTTAAAATTTGAAAAGGGCGCTCACTGGGAACCACGTGCACAAGGGACTTAGGGAGGAAGCCCAGCAGCTCCATAGGACTGGAAGACCCTCAAGCCCTCAGCAGAGGAGAATGAAAGACACATCATTTAATTCTTGTTAAAACAGAGAGACCTACAGCCACAAAGCTTGCTCCTAAGAACAACCCCAGGCTTAATCAGCAACAAAATGAAAAGGCCTCAGGGACCCCCTGGCTGGAGCTGCAAGCTCCCTGTGCAGCTCATGCTACCTTCTCACCCTCCCAGTGCTATGCTCTTTTTCATGCACTTCTTCCCTTTCAGTTTTTATTTTGGGAAAACAGCCTGAAAGTGATTCCAGAGCCTCCTTTTCAGCATTGTGAAGACAAAACAGCATTCCAGAACCTTGTGTCTGGGAAAACCCACTCTAGACAGATGAAACTGAATGGTCAAATGATATTTTTAAAACAGTCTTACACATTTCCCATTTCCCTTTGTGACAGATAAAATAACCTCTATTTAGTTCAGATTCCTCTCTTAAACAGGGGTGTGGCATCTTCTGTTTCTTTTGTACTTGACATGAGGGGGCCCATTTCATAACCACCACCCTGGGGAAATGCCTAGCGAGGGGAGAGGAAGGTGAAAAAGGAAGGGAGGAGGGGAAGTGGCAGACTCGGAACTGCTGGCCGGTGATTCGTGTACTTCCTCCAGTGATAGTTCTGCCTCAGCGGTTCTCAGGCCTGGCTGTGCATTGGAATCACCTGGGTGCACAGAGCAATGGGATGACCATCTCCTGGGGTGTGACCGTGTCCCTGGCAGTCTCCAGAGTCTCCCAGGTGATTCCAATGTGCAGCCAGGTGGGAACAAGTGCCTGCCTGAGATAAAGGAGAGGACAGCAGCTGTGTCAAGTGTCATTCACTTGTGATCAGGTGAAGTGACTCTTCCCTTCTTTGTGTAATTTTTACCTAAAGTAATCAGCTTCATTAAGTCTAATATTAGAAGTTTGGGATCTTTTTAAAAAATAGTCACCAAACGTTTTCTTTTTCCCCAGTCATAAGAAGCAGGAAACTTCCCTATTATTAGAAATGATTGGGGTGGAGAAAGGACCTCCCCTCAATCCAAGGCCAGAAAGTCAAAATTGTGGTTCTTAACTTTGGCTGCCCAGTAGAATCACCTGGGAGCTTTAAAAATAGAAATGCTCTGGCCCTGTTCCCAGAGGTTCTGATCTAGTTGGTCAGATTTGTTTTAACCTTTCCAGATAATTCAAATGGGCAGTTAGAGTTGATGTCACTGGTAAAACCTTCATGGTGGCTGTCAACTCTGCCTTCATCAGAATTACCTTTGACCCTTTCTTTAAAACACCCAGACCCCATTTTAGTAGTGGTTTTGATAGGGGAGGCCTGGGGAGAAGCCAAGCATGTGGAGCCCAGGCTATTCTGCCTTCCAGCTGCATTTGGGATGCCTGGGGCTAAGACTTGCTATTCTCGGCACTCCTGGAGGCCACGGCCCAGAGCCTTACCTGTGAGGCAGCCACTCAGGGGCCGCCTGTGCCTCACTGGGTAAGTTTTCATTCAGAAGCACGTTGAGCTCCCTAATTCAAAGAAACTGAGATCTGAATACAGTAGAGCCTTGAACGTCCCCCACCCTCTACACAGTTCAAATTCCACATATTAACTTTTGACTCCCCAAAAACTTAGTTGTCCCTGGGTATCTGCAGGGAATTAATTCCAGGACACACACACACCCCACCGATATAAAAATCTGCAGATGCTCAAGTCCCCTATATAAATACTGTAGATCAATGCATATAGTCAGCCCTACACATCAGCGGACTTCCAACCAAGGATTACAAACAATACAGGTATTTATTGAAAAAAATCCCCATATAAGTGAGCCCGCATAGTTGAAACACGTGATGTTCAAGGGCCAGCTGTATTTGCAGCTGCGACACTAAGGTGATAGCAATCTTGTTGGCATTAAGACTTTCCTAATGGGCTAGGACCATTGCTGGGCGGTTTTAAAGCAGGCAGGGCTGGTTGTGAAGGACCCACAATGTGGTAGGAAGAACACGGAAAGTCAGCAAAATGTGACCCAGCCCAGGACTTTATCTTTCTCCAGGGCAACTGGGGCATCTTTGGAACTTGCCACACTTGATGGGGCCGGCAGCAGCCCATCTCTCTTTTTGCTCTGAGGTTTGTGAGTTTGTCATTAAATCACTATCCCAGAGTATCATCCAGACTAATTTGCATTATCCCAGAAAGGTAGCCTTCATGGTCGACAGTATTAGTTTTTAAACCTCTAGAAGCTCCCACTTCCTAATCTACAAGACAAGGTAAATACAGCCCTGACTTCACATGCACTGTGATCATTGGGATTAAAAAGAGGTATTTCAAGTAGGAGTTTAACATACTTCCTAGATAAATGGTATGTGCTGTAATTAGCACCTGGCTGCCACTCTTTTATTTAAATAGGATTTCTTAGAGTTACCAGTTTGTTAATTATAGGTTTTTCAGAACCTAGTGGTGGGGGAGGTTTTAGAACCAAGCCTGCAGGTTAGTGTAGCAACATTTCAAACCACATGAAATTTGCCTCACCCACCTGTACCCCGGACCTTGCACAAACATTTATGCTAATCCTCATCACACTACCTTTTTCTAGGAAGAAGTTGTCCATAGAGAAGTCTCATTGGCTGCAACTCCTGGGTAGAAATCAAACAATTCACTCAAAGCCCAGGGTCCCCAGCCCATTCTGTTCAGTGGCTCACCAGTTTTTATAGAGCTAGGCCTTGCCTGGGGAGCATGGACGGAGGCTGGCCTACAGTGAGGCCGGTGGAACGGAACGGCAGGCAGAGAGGTATACTTAGTCCTAAGGGCATTCAGAGGAGGAGAGGTCAGGGAGCTCTAGGAAAGAGATATGAAAAAGGAATGGATGGGTGACTAGGTCTGTAAATCACATCTTTTTGGAGAATGTAATCTTTGAGATTGAGTCTGAGGCAGAGAAGGTAACAGGAGCTGAGTTGGGGAACGGAAAGGGTATAGTCATTCACTCATTAGGCAGATATGTCCTGAGTGTCTATGTGCTGGACACAAGTTTGACACTGGGCTAGTGAGGAAGGAGAGACAACTTGGGTTAGTGAAACCTTGGTGATGGGTAATAAAGTAGAGGGGGTAGATTAGGGCCCTGCAAAGAAGCGGTGTCAGATATCAAATAAAGGAAGCCCAAAACTCAGGTGGGAGCCATCTGGGTATAGGGTGAAAACTCAGAGATGGGCTGAAGAAGGGACCTTTTGTAGGGTTCTCTGTCAACAAAGACAGCTTAGATTTATTCATCGCTTACGCCTGCTGATCATCGCCTCTCAGCCTCTAATCCAGTCTGCTGTCAGCTTTCCCTAGTGGTAATGGGCCCATGCCTTTGATTGCTCCACAACCTGTAGGGTGAGCTACTTCTTGACTTTTGCCTTCACATAATTGTTATTAATACCAAGTAAAAACCAAGGAAAAATACAAATCAGCCCCTGTCCCATAGCCCCTCAGTCTTCTCCCTGCCAGCCCAAGTCTATGAGAGCCAGGGTTCTTATTTAGATTCCTGTGGTCCAGATCCTTTTCCAAGAAGGGCCTTCTTGCTAGAGATCCCCCCTCCTCTGCTTTGTTTCTTCGCCATCTGGGGCCTACTCTCTCCTCCACAGGGTCTGTAGAGAACCCTATGTGGCACTGTCCATCCTAGTTGGCACTCTTCGGCTTCCTTACTTACCAAACAGTGAATACCTTTGCACCCTTGTTGAACCTATAAGCTCAAATCTTTGACGCTATCATGATTGGAGGCTAGGCCAAGAGCTAGATTTGATCAAGAGCTGAATCTGTGGCATTCTCATCCAAACCCCTGTCTAGTGCACAGGGTGAGCAGCCTGCTGAGTGAGTGAGAATCTAGACTCTGGGGTCAGCAGACCTGGGTATGAATTTCTCTTTTCCCTAGCAGGGTGGACATAGGCAAATGACTTGACTTTTCTGTGCAAGGATTAAATGAGAAAAGGTATGCTTACTGTAAGCTAACTCTTCACAGAAAAGCAGGTGCCTGGATTCAAACTAAAAAAATACCTTTCTCAAAGGTGCATAACAACCGGGCTCTGGGACACAAGTGCAGTGAAAGACTTCCATCATGCAGTGTGAAGACCGGACCTTGTGTGCTCAGGTACCCCAGGTGGTAGCCTTAAGCAGCAATTTTTGCAGCAGCTAATGTTTGCCGTAAATCCTAACCTGTAGAATACCTATTCCTTCAACATTAAAATGATGAAACTTTTGTTAACATTGAGCAAAAACAATACTCCAGGAGAATATACTGTACCGCAAGTCATCAATGTCATTGATAAGCTCTGAGACTTTACATGAAATGATAACTATGAAACTAATTTTATCATAGGCTAATTGGTATAAATAAGAGTTAAGTTCATTAAGTATGGTAATTGCTGGGGGGCGGGAATATAATGGGACTAAATGATAATGGGGAGAAAATACAATAAAGATTTAAATTTTTAAAAATTCAGTTCATTGACATTACAATGAAATGCTATAATGAAACAAGGTTACAATGAAACAGCATTATAACAAGACAAGAGTGTCCAGTATTTGGAGACCTGGTCGAGGTACCCTGCTGGCATCCAGGGTCCAGCAGCCAGGAGCACAGGTGCAGGACACTCCCAAAAGGAATGCCTCTGGGGCCAGGAAGACCAAGACCCTTCACATCCTCTCATTTTTCCTTGTTCCTCAAATGTCTTTTAAATAAAAGTGAAGGTGATAGGCTAGCTACTTCATCAAAAGGTAGACTCTTAAAAAAAAAGTTCAGCTATCATTGCCATGTTTGAGGGGGAAAACAAAACAAAACACAACTGAAAACCAGTGTGTGTTGTTTGGTACAAGGCTGCTTTTCAGGGAAGTCCGTGAGAAGGAAGCCTCCCCACCTGGGAAGGCAGCAGTTAGCAAACATTCCCATCACAATTTGAAAGTCACCCCAGGCAAAGGGACCAGTGTGTAAGCTAGGTATCTTCTATTGAAAAGAATCATAAGCTTGGAGGGGTGGAAAATACCTGCATCTGAAAATGGCCATCACTTCCTTATAGCTAGAACATATCCTAAGGAATCGTGTGAGAACCACTCGTGGCTGCCCCAGAATCAGGGTGGTAGCACTGGCAAGAGTGAGATGGAAGAAGCAGCATAGCCTTTAGCATGTAGGAGGAGGCTATTACTAAAGTGATTGATGCCAAAGAGCCTCTGAGGAACAGCAAGACAAGACCAGTAGTAATCACAGCTTGTGTTGGCATTGCCCTTTAAGGGCTTCATACAGCTCATGAACGTGACCTCTTCTGTGCCCTTACTAATCCTTAGTGGAGAGAGGCCAGGTGTTGTTGGAAACGAGGATGAGGGTTCACAGGTCAGTGGCTTCTCAAGTCCCACAACTACTAGTTAATGATGCTGGCCCCACCTTCAGTATGTGCCCCATGTGCTGGGCCACCAGGGTACTGCTTGCAGAACTAATTAAACTTGAAGAAGATAAGCAAACCACAGCCTGTGTCTCCAGCTGGTTCAGTGTGTTTTCTTGAGCTCATCATCAGAAATCTGAACACACACATTTGGTTTAAAAATAACCTGAATTTTTGCAAACTGCCAAAATGAACTCAGTGCCATAAACACATTTGCTGCCTTCTTCGTTCCCCCAAGTGCTGGCATGGTGACAATAATGGAGCACTTCAGCAGCACCTTTCCTTCTCATGTGATAAAGCTGATTCCTTGCCCCTCATTGTCCAAGCAAGAGGTGCCTGTGCAGGAAATGGGAGTGACTTGACCAACACCTGGAGAGGTCTCTTTGGGCTTTTCCTAGAGCTTTGGGTCGCTCCAGTCCAGCCTTCCCTGGGGAGTTGGGAGAATGAGACCTTCTGCCAAGAGACTATGCTGATGTCCCTTTCTTCCCCAGCTGCCATACTGGGTACATAGGAGCACGCTGTGAGCATGCAGACCTCCTGGCCGTGGTGGCTGCCAGCCAGAAGAAGCAGGCCATCACTGCCTTAGTGGTGGTTTCCATCGTGGCCTTGGCTGGCCTCATCATCACATGTGTGCTGATACAGTGAGTATTTGCTGCCCCTAAAGTCGAGTCTTCTTTCCCAGGGACATCTCCAGTGTGCCCAGATAACAGGGCCACCTCAGCAGTTTATTGCTGTGATGTCTGATTGGTGTCAGCTCAGCCAAGCGGAACTTTGGTGACAGCCAAATGGCACACATCCTGGAAGGGTCCCAGCAGTGGGTCTGTGCACTACTAGAAGCCCCGTAGACTGGAGGCAAGCTCGCTCTCCCCATTATCGGGTTTGGAGCCTTCATTGTTTCCTGATGGGGATGTCCAGGTGCTCCAGAGTGAACTGGAAACAGCTCCCAGCCTCATTTGGACAGGAGCTCATTGCAAATCGTAAAGCCACACAAAGGCCACTGTTAACTGTTGTGACAGGTTAATGGCAGCCCTCCCTCTTTTTGCACTTCTCTGCCCAACTCATCCTCCAAAATTGAGTTTCTGCCTTGCGTCTTCCAAGAAGCCTTCCTGAGCCCAGACTGTTAGAGAGACTTTTCGGATGTTTCTTACCCTTGTTTCCTGTCCTGTATCTTTTAATAGGACTGTTCCACAGAAGGAGAAATTCTAGGGGTGCATTCCCAGCATCTGCCCAGATGTATTCCATGGAAACATTGGGAGATGTCTAAGTAACAAAGAAGTCCTCAGAGATCTTATACCTAATTGGATATGCATAAGGAATTCACAGTTAAAGACTGCCAGTGGCTTAGTATAGATTAACTCACAGTGGGGAGACACTAAGTGGATGGGGCCATTGTGGCAAGGGCTGGAGTAAACAGCTGCGTGTTAATGCAGGAAGCCAGACTTTCACCCTCTGAGGTTGCCTAGGATTTTGGACAGATAAATAAGTGTCTCTGCTCTGTTCACTTATTGGTTTGTTGGTATTGGGGCATCTAAAACACATACTCCTACTGAGTAAAGTAAGTCAAAGAAAAACAAATGTCATATGATTTTATTTATATGTGGAATCTTAAAAAAAAAACACAAAATAAACAAAACAGACTCATAGGTACAGAGAACATTTGACCATTCCCAGATAGTGGTTTGGGGAATGGGTAAAAGGGGAAAGGGATTAAGGAGTACAAATTGGTAGTTACAAAATAACCGTGAGCATGTAAAGTAAAACACAGGGAATATGGTCAATAATATTGTAATATCTATGTACTGTGAAAGAAGGGTACTAGGTTTATTAGGGAGGTCACTCTGTAAGTTATATAAATGTCGAATCACTATGTTGTTAAAAAAAGTTCATACTATATGATTCCATTGTTATAAAACTGTAGACAAACCAAATTGGGCTCTAGTGACAGAAAGTAGATCAGGATGCTTGGGGAAAGTGGGGTGGGATGGGAGAGAGGGAGAAGTGGGGGCAATGACAGAGGAACACTAGGACTCTGGGGGTGACAGATATGTTCATTATCTTAACTGCAGTGATGGTTGCATTTGTGTGTGCATATCTCAAAACTTATCAAACCGTACACTTTAGTGTGTGCAGTTTGTTGTATGTTAATTATATCTCAGTGAAAATATTTAAATTAAAAAATTATAAATAAAAATAAAGCACAGGCTGCAGTTTTGGCAATGATTGGAGTGGCCTTTAGAACCCCAGCCGTTGACAGCAGCCACAGCCTGTTCACACCCTTCTCCTGGAACAAGCTGGTGTTTAGTGGCGAGAGATGAGGTCGAACTGGGCCGGCCTGCCCTTCCTCTCCTAGCAGGATCTGTTCCACTCGCATGTGCCTTGGGCAAACATGTTTGCAGGTAAAAGACAAACAGCTCTGGTTCGAGCTGGGGCAGAGCTCAGGCTCTGCCACTCATGAAGACCCTCCCTGGGGAGCAGTAGCAACTGCTGGCCTAATGGACCACTGCTAGCTACCTGTGCTCACCCATCACTTCTATAGTCTTCTTTCTATGGCCAGGAGGGTCCTAGAGCCTTACAATAAGACTGAGTGACCGTGTGGTCTCTCCAGAGGGACTTAAAAGCTCATTTTCTCCAGATTTCTTGGAGACGAGAACAAACCAAGATACCTAGACAGCCTTTCTCATTCCCAGGAAGGCAGCCAGTCCCACCTCTCCTCTGTCCTTTACCAGCCTGTCTTTGCCAGATACCAAGTTCAGAATCTCTGAGCCAGTGACTAAGCCCTCATGCCCACCAGACTGCTAGTTTCCTGGGCAGGGGGCCCTACTGAGTTGCAGAACTGGTTGGGACCAGCTCATCCCATGCCAGAGAAATCAAGAGGCTTTGATTTCACTTTCCTTGGGATGCCCCTGGCTGGGTCATGATGGGGTCAAGTCTCCCTGGCTAGCTGAGTGCAAGATAGCAATCACTGATGGATCTGGAATCCAGGCCTGTGGCATGGGATGAACCTGGACTGTGTAACTCAGGAGGGACCTTTGCCAGGCAGACTGCCCTGGCCACTGTGCCAGAAGCAAGGCACACGTTGCAGGGCCTTGTAGTGCCCCTTCTCAGCTCTGCAGGGCCCCTTCTCAGCTCTGCAGGGCCCCTTCTCAGCTCTGCAGGGCCCCTTCTCAGCTCTGCAGGGCCCCTTCTCAGCTCTGCTTCCCAAAGATTCCAGGGCCCCCTAAACTTCCCACAGCTGGGATTGGGATCATGAATTGCCACCAAGCACCAAGAGGGAAGGAAGCACAGCAACAGGCTTGTTTCCTTATCTGTTCTCAGGCTCGCGTCAGCCAGGAGATCCCTCCCAGCCCCAGCCAGCAGATGCATGGGTTATACATACATTAAGGTTAAGAGGAATGGACATGAAGTCTTCCTCCTTATCCCATGGGAAAACAGCCATCAGTGTCTCTGGGTAGTGAATGACTTAGTGCTCTCTTCTCTCACCTTTTTTTGAGTTCTGTGGTTCTTCTTTCATGCTAACTCTGCCCATGGAGGGAAGCAGGAGCCATCACAGCCCTAACACTTCAGGACTCTGGGTAACACCGGATCACTGAAAGGTTGGGTTTGCCACAAATAGAAGATATTAGTCCTCAGAGAAGGATTCAAAGCCACTGAGATTCATGACTCATTCTATCCTTCTTTCCATGGGTCAGTTCAGCCCAGCCACCGTCCCTTCTTGGCTGTTGGCAGTACCCTGCCAGCCTGAAGTGGCTGCTTTGTCCCAGTCCTGAGAGCAGTTCTGAGGCTATTACGACACTAATAGAATGACCCATCTGCTGCTTTATGGAGCTGGCAGCCGTGTGGTGACAGACCCCTGTGAGAGCCGGGAAAGCTGGAGCCAGGCTGCCCTGGCAGAACTGCACAGACAGAGCTGGTACTTTGGGGTGGCCCATGGGTGTTTTTGCTATTGGCCAGCATCTGCCCTAAAGGCCACCATCCAGCCACACCCTCAGTCCCCTGCAATGTCTGTCCCTCTGGAGGGCCCCACATGAGGCCGTTTTAAGCTTAGAGCTGCCCAACATACCCCTCGGGCAGACACTGCACCAGCTGGGTGCTCCTGCCAGGCTCCTGCCTTGACTGTGTTCTCTGACTTTGCAGCTGCTGCCAGGTCCGAAAACACTGTGAGTGGTGCCGGGCCCTCGTCTGCCGGCACGAGAAGCCCAGTGCACTCCTGAAAGGAAGGACTGCTTGCTGCCACTCGGAAACAGGTAGGGGGCTGCATCCGTGAGGGGCCTTTTCCCCCTGGGAGACACTACTGATTGGGTGGAGAAAACGGCCACCTTTTCTCCAGGTCAGGGCAGAAGTTCTTGGAGGTTGAAGCAGGGGGAGGGACAAAAGGAAGGCGATATTTGTCTACCTAGTTAGGTTTAGTTTATTCTAAGCTGAGTTTAGTCAAAAGGGAGCTCTTTTATCCTTAGCGGTGACTGTGTGACTTTTAACAAGCTACGCAACCTCTCTGAGCCTCAATTTTCTTAATAAAAAGATGTTGTGTGAATTAAATAAGTATCAAAAAAAGGCATTGTGAATAAAATATCTAGTATAGTGGATCACCAACTGTAGATATGTAATAGGTGGCATTCCTTTTCCCTTGAAAAATCACCTCCCTGTTCCCATCTGTGAGGTGAGGAGTTTGGACTATAGAAGGTCTCTAAGGACTCTTTAAACTTTTAAATGCTGAAACCATCATTAAGTTTTCCATTGTTTTGTGAATGTTTTTCCAACATCCATGAAGCAGACTGGACATCTAGACATGAGGCCAAATGCACATCTCAGGAGCACGTCTGAGCATCGGTAGCTTGGGGCTCACAGAACCAAATTGCTCCTTTATCCAGGCAAGCTCTGGGAAATCTCACATCAGCAGTTTTTTTTGGAATGTACTTAGACCAACGAAGCTCATCATAAAATTTCCTTTTCAGGAAGTAATGGGTCAGAAGGCAATTACCCCAGGCTGATCCACCCCAAGGTGGCCTTCACTAGTAAACAGTTAACATTCCAGAAGCTCAAGTGTAGAGCTTCCTACACTGCTCATGCAGAGTGTAGGAAGAAAAGTGAACGGGAAGTTGGAACACTCAAATGTTTGTTAAACCTCATGGTATCTGACCTAGAGGGAACTGAAGCTCAGGGAGCACCATTTATTTGGTCTTCATTTCAAGAAGCACAGTATGGAGCATGGGCAGTGCTTTTGACTTAGCAGGATGCTAATCCATTAATCTTCAAAAAAAAAAAAAGCTTTAAGGAAGAGGTGGATTTGTGGGTAATGCAGGTAAACCAAGTCTGTCACAGGCCTGCTTGGGTCCCACCTTGAGTCTGTGAGGGAGCTAGGATGAGAACCAAGGCCCCCAAGGGCCTCACTCATGTCCCTCTTCCACTGCCTCTGGGGTCATCCATTGGTCTTTTAGCTCTAACAGAAAAATTACTTACATCTTTTAATAAAATTTATAGTAGATTTTGTACCAGTTGTTTGCACCTCAGCAGAGTCATTTCAGGATACAGTAAGATTCTTCAGTATGTTACTTCTCTACCCACATTTGAGAGGCTTCACCCTTGAGCATGGAGATGGGTCTGGCCTTCCAGAGATGGCACTGAGCCTGAAGCCCCTGTCCCTGAGATGATGCATACCTCCCCACCTCTAGAGGGATCATGGGAGGGACCAAGTAAGAAGTTGTCCAGGCTGACTGAGGAGCTGCTGGGAATGGGGCCCATGCTGTCTCACCATGACAGCCACAGAGAATGCCCCCAGGGCCCTACCCATTAAGAAACAAATGGGTCTGTTCTTGTATGGCCATAGGGGAAGTCATTCTATCACCAGAATCTTGGACCAGCTCTTGGGCTGCCCACTAAACCACTCTTCGTAAGGGAACTGACCGTAGGCTGGGTTGAATAGCTTCCGGTTGAACAGAGGCCCACACAACAGAGTGCATCCCTCATTCTCTCCTGCCATGATTCATTTCACTTTTGATCAGCCTTTTCTTTGGCACTGAACACACAGTTTCAGAAGCTTCTGCCCCTGAAGTTGAACCAGCAAAACTTGGGCTTGGGTCTGACTGCTGGAGAGAACTTGGTGACCCTGGCTGATTGATACATCTCCAAGATTCTGTCTCAAGGCTGTTTTGCCAGCATGGCTAGGGTCTATCCCACAGAGCTTAACCTGTTCTTCCTTCCTCACAGTGGTCTGAAGAGCCCAGAGGAGGAGTTCGGCCAGATGGACTGCAGCGGTCCTGATAAAGAAAGAACTTCTTCAGGATAGCCCAGCAACGGATGCCCTGGGTGTGCGGCAGACCTTCCTACTCTGCCTGCATCACCTATGCAGCCTTTTGTCTTTTGTGGGCCTTCCTTCAAAACTCTGTCAAGAACTCTGTCTGCTTGGGGTTATTTGGTGTGATCTAGAAAAGAAATCAGTGGATCGCAATTTAAAGACTGGTGAAAAATGAACTGCAAGGGGTGGACTTCCCATTTACCCACGTAAGGTGTGTGCGTCAGCCAGCATCTGAGTCCAGGTGTACTTGTCTTCTACCATTCATGGATGCCAGGCTGTGTTTCTTTTTCATGGGCCCACAGCAGCATGCAGCTTGCCCAGCACTGGAGATTCCAGTATAGTTGTTACATCTTTTTCTCATCCACTTATTGGGGAAGAAGGTGGAGAAAGGGTAACTGCTCATTGTTATATGAGGATGCCAACTTTAAGAAGAGCTGTGCCTGTCTTCTGTTCACAAGACCCTCAACCAGCCCAATATCTTCCACAGACATACATATGACACTGAAGACCTTCCCAAATCATCACCACCCTCGGAGATGATTTCTTATTTATAAGCTGGATGATGGTTTTATTTTTAATCTCTTAAGCCAATGTAAAAAGCATAAAACTCTTTTAGACTTCTACATTAATGATGGATGTGTTGCTGGCTGCAAAGTTTTACAGTACTGATATAAAATGTGTGTCCTCTTTGGAAAAGCCACCCACAAGGTACAGAGATGGAAGCAGAAACTGAGTTGCTGATGGGAGTAAGAAGTGGGGTTCAGACGTTGTACCATTTAAGATACAAAGGAGGTAAATGCCCTCGGGTACATTCTGGTGGAAAAGTTAGCCAATCCAGCAGCACAGATTTGTCACCTCTGTGGGGGAAGAAAGGAAGAATGTGTGTGTGTCTGCACAGGTTAAGCACAATACTCACTACACTGCTCCATGATTAAACATATTAACTTCCTCAAGAGGCTTCCGAGAGTGTGCTACAAAATAGAGCATTAACTTCAAGTCATGGGCATTTGGGGCCACATCCATGAAAGGGGGACTGGTCATTTATTTTCCATTTTGTCACTTGGTTGATTTGTTACTTCATTTTTACAAGGAGAAATTTAACTTTTTTATTTATTTTCAAGCATGAGGAGAAATAGTCCAGTGATTTTGTTTGTTTGTTTGTTCGTTTGTTTGTTTGTTTGTTTTTCAAAGCTCTCACAAGCCATCTCCACCACGAGGTTCTCACTTTTCCCTTAGAGAAGGGAGGAATTGCCCTCCTGGGCATGGGGCACATCCAGGCCCACTGTCCGGCCTGTGGAAAGCACTGCCCCCCTCCAACTAAACAGCAGGGTGCACATCCCTAGGAACCGTCATTAAAATTTGGGAATGGAATAACAGTGAAATGATATATAAATTCATGCAAAGGAAGTCTTCTTTACTAATATTTGGAGAAAATGAAAGATTTCTACCTATTAATCCTTCAACACATTGAGCTTCTCAGATCATGGAAGTGATCATTAAAATATGTCAATTCTGCTTGAAATTTCTACCTGCGAATCTTGTCCTCCCCTAATTCTTCTTCCCCAGTCTGTCTATTTCAATGAATTTTCTCTCCCTTTCTTACAGCTAAGACAATTTTTGACCCATGTCTTAACTTGGCACTTCCACTGAACCATGGTGCACCCAAAGCTCTGAGAGCAGAAATGGGATCCGTTCACCAGTTGGCCCCCCAACCATGTAATTGACACAGCTCCCAGGTTTTAATTACAAAAGAAAATAGACCTAAGTTTACATTCCTTGGATCAGTCCTACTGCAACAGATATGTGGACTGAGGCTGGTATGCATAGCTGCTCACATGGAGACCAGTCCAATTGTTGCTGGCTTGCAGACTCCAGTGTCACTTTTCCCATCAGACTCTGAAGGTCTGAGATTCCTGTTTAGAGAGACTAATGGAAGTGGAGTAGTGTCATTTGTTAACTTGAGGTCACGTTTTTACTTTAGGACAATCTTTCTCAGTCTTTTAGAGACTCTTTGAGGTCTGAGTGCCGTTAAAGAATATGGACTGATATGAAAATGTTTGCGAGCTTTCTTTACCTAATGAATGGAAAAATCGGTGTCCAGTCTGTAGGGTTCCAAGGGCCTTTGCAGAGGTGTGAGGAGACATGGATGGAAGCAGAAGGAACCTTCTTGGTTCCCTGTGGGGACTTTGGATTTAGCATCTGTGAACGCTCTTGTCCTCAGGTCCAATAAGTCACAGCCACCAGCACCCCCTTCCTTGTGCCTGCATGACCACGCAGTGAGCAGGCTTGAATGTGCACAACCCTAGACGTGCCTCTCAGGCCAGTCCTCTGTAAACTAGGTCTGAAAAGAGCTGGAAGCAGAGTCCGGGGTCAAGGCAGACCTGTTGGACCTTTGTCCAACCACCAGGATATGACACGGCCTTGCTTCTTTAGTGATTTCTCTTGTAGAAATCAGATGGCCAACAAGCTTGGATTCTTGTGCCATCTCATGCACTGGTGCTTCTTTGGTTAGTTGTAAAATGCCCCCATCTCAGGTTAAAAATGCAACTTCTAATCCATGTCTGCATGTTCCTTGTGTTTCCTTGCTCTTTAGAATGCCAAGTGTTTGTGATGATTAGGGACTCATTCCCAAGACCTGACTTGATAGGTAGCCACACACCTGGGAGTAGGGAACACAGCTGTTTTCAATGTCTGTCTCAGGAGAAGTGAAAAAACTCCTAAAAAAATGGAGAAGGTGCTTCCACATCTTTTACAGAGCCTGTTCTACAGGCCGTGACTTCTTCAAGCACACTGGCAGGAAACACTGTCTTCTAGATGGAAGATATACACCAGCCTACCTTGATCTAGGAAACACGTCTGGCTACAAGTGGGAAAAAGCAAGGTATGAGCTTGCAACTGTGCTCCAACAGAAGAGGTGGGCAGAATGTCCCCCGAATCTATTTTCCTGAGAAAGGAGGAGGAGGTGGGATTGACACTCCCCCAACCCCCTTTGGTGAAGGAAGGGAAGGTGTGGTTCTAGAGCTTCTTGGGGAACAATTCTCTGCAGGTAGAAAAAAGGGTCTGGCATCTTCATCTAGGTCATCCAACTAGGTCTCGGTGCACATTGGCCACTGGTTGCTTTTCCAGGCACTTTGGCAGGAATGGGTCAACCAGGCTCTGACACTGCTCAGGGCACACTGACCCCTTAGTAGGGTCTGGGCTTTGATTTCTTCCAACCTGCTCAGTAAAGGGAGGTCAGGAGATGATTCAAAAGCCCAGGACCATGGGGGACATCACAGAAACAGATGGACACCTACGCTCATTCTTAACATTCTAACAGAAGACCTGTTCTCTGTAGCCACTGATTTCACCAGGCTTTCTGGAAGATCCAGTGGTAAGCGCACACACACCGTACTGAAAAGCAACCCCACTTTTTAATGTAATGACTGTCTGAAGTGTTCAACTTTTCATTATCTTTATTATAACAAACCTGATGCTTTTTTTAAAGAACTTGTTACTCTGACTTCTGTATATGTTGCACTGAAAAGGTTAATATTTAATAATGTTTTAATTTATTTTGTGTGGTAAGTTAATTTTGATTTCTGTAATGCATTAATGTGATTAGCAGTTCTTTTCCTTAATATCTGAATTATTTAAAAAGTAGTGAGAAATATAAAATGCAGTTGCATTTTTCAGTCATGTGCATTGTTGTTCAGTTGTACTGTACATTGTTTGGAAAAATGAAGGAATGAACTCTTTTTTTCCTAAATCAAGACTGAGACTTTTCTTTTGTGAGATTGGGATATTAAGATTTTCCTCTGCAAATGTGAATAATGAAAAAATTAGATGGTCTTTTTCAAAATGTGGGGATCCTAAAATGAAACAGAGTTGATCCCTGTCTGCTTGAAGAAACCAAATTCCCTCAAGTTTTTCTCAATATTTCATCTATTATGCATCCAACACGTGCCAACTGGTGTAAAGGACAATATAAAGCACACAATCCCTGCCCCCGGGGGATTGAGATCTGGCTGGGAAGACAGACTGACATGCGGAAAATAATTCTGGATCAGTTCTAGAGAAGATAAAAATAGTTAACTGTAAGGTAGAGATTATGCATTAATAGCTGTAGTTCTCAAAGTGTTGCCCCCCATGAGCAGTATCAGTAGTATCAGAACTTCTTAGGAATGCAAATTCTCAGGCCCCACCCCAAACCTATTAAACTCTAGAGGTGCCCCAAGCCCCCTCTGCCTTTCAGGTTATTCTGACATATGCTCAAGTTTGAAAACCACTCTGCTTTAGGATCAGTGAGAGCAAATTATTGTGAGGCTACAGTATTTAGGAAAAGGCTATGCAGAAGTGAAACCTAACACAATTTACCCATTAGTGTTCAAAGTTAATAGCTATCAGAAAGTATGTTCTGATTAAAGACCTGCATTTATTTGGATCAATTTAGTTGAAGAAAAAACAAGCCTATCCACCTCCTACCACACCCCCACTCACTCCCCTGCAGCTCAGCACTGCCCAGTTTCTAACTGTAAGGAATTGTTCTAAAACTGTTAGCCTAGTTCTTATAAGCCTCACTGCATTTGAATTTCCGTGGTTAAGCCTCTGTACTTCTATCCTATGTGGGGACCTCACATGTGCAACCTCTGAGAAGCTCATGCAGAAGCAGTGGAGAGTGAAATAGTTGCTGAATGGCATGAGATCTTAGTCCCGAGGAAGGCATGGCACTTTGTAGCCAGGAAGAAGTGTGTAGGGACTGTTGTCCGGGCCACAGAGAGCTTTGATATCCACCTAGCTTGCAGGAAGATGGACACCCAGGCACCTTTTTGTTCCAAGTTCCCTGGCCTGGTGTCTGTCTCTCAACAGAACCTTTCTTACCTTTTAGAAGAGAGGGTGAGACCTACTACCCATACCTGGTATTCCCTCTCATGACCCTATTTAGTCTTCAGGGACATCTTCAGGCCTTTTTCTCAACCAATAAGTAGAATTTTCTACTTATCCTATTTCTTCTCTTCCTCCCCGATTTACAAGCCTGTTCCTGCCAAGACTGCCTGCCTGCCAGACCAGTGTCCAGTGGCTGTCCCTGGTTCTGGTCAGGGAGGTGCACTGGACTGTCTGGAGTGCTGAGGACCCATTCCAGGAAAAAGTACCCATGAACTTAGAGTCAAGCCAGACCTCCCCTCATTTATATAGGTGACCTGCAGTTGCCAGCTTGAATCCAAGTTCTGGACTGTTTGGGCCTAGTCTTTCTGGATGATGTTGGCCCAAAGGCATCCATGTTTTGCCTGGTTTTTGTATGCCCTGACTCCTACCTGACTCACTTTGGGGGAGTTTGGGTGTGACCTAGCCTTGCCTCCTCCCTGACTCAGAGCTCCCCACTCTGCAGCTGCCTGGATTCTAGCACCAGCATTCTCCCTGTCTCCTAGAACTTCCTCTCCCACATGGGTGGGCAAAAGTAGATTTACAGTGTTCATATGCAAAATAATACAATAATTAATGAACTACAACTAGAAACATTGAAATAAAGAGCAAACTGACAGTAACCAGAGAGGAGTGGGTGAAGGATAATAGGGGTAGGGCCATCAAGGAACATGTATGAAGGACACATGGACAAAGTCAAAGGGGATAGGTTTGAAAAGTGGGAGGCAGGCATGGGTGGGACAGGGTGGGGGCATGGTGAGGTGAAAATGAAGATGACTGTACTTGAACAACAATAAAAGAATAGTAATACAAGAAAAAGCTCTGTTTTGTGTACATACCACTGTAAGCCTATTTAGGCCCACCCCTGTATTTGCTCTCTGCAGGACTTGCTACTCAGGCAGGCCCTGAGGTTTCTGGCATGACCTTTCACCTCTAGAACTAGGAAGGGACATGCATATTGATCATACAAACTGTTCCACTAGGCTGGTGTCTCTCCAGGTCAACTGAATTCTAGAATCTGTGAGAATGGACCCTAAGCATATTTTTAAATTTACTTTTCAATTGTAGTTGACACAGATTATTTGTTTCAGGTATACAACATAGTGATTAGATATTTATATACCTTACAAAATGATTGCCATAGTAATTCCCAGATCCATATGGCACCATACATGATTATTACAATATTATTGACTATATTCCCTGTGTTGCATTTTACATCCCCATGACTATTTTTATAACTGTAGGCATTTTTTAAATCTCTCCCAGTGATTTCAATCCAGTTCCTACTGCCCTCTGGATTACACCAGGCCCCAGGATGGCACAGAGAGGTTTGACACCTGGGGCTGGGGGTACCGCATACCCACCCAGGGCGTCCACCCTGGCCCATGCCTAAGTATCCTTAATATCCAGCACGTGTTGGCCCCTGGGTACACTTAGAGGCTTGCGTCTCCTTTCAACTGGGATCGTCTAAGGCAGAGAAGTGAGAAAACACATTTGGGGAAAGGCACCATGAGGAATACCACAACTGATGCCCACGGTCATATACAAATGGGTGGTGACTTATTAGAAAGCCACATTTTGCAATTGGGAGTGAAAACATAGCAACATTTATACTGAAAGGAAAATAGGAAAGTGAGGGAAATCCTCTTTCAGGGATGTTTGCTCCAGTGGAAGCTTCAGGCCCTGATGTGCAGCTGCACAGCTAAACTGGGATGAGAGGAGCCCCTGCAGCCTTGAAGTCCTCCGTGGCAAGTTCAAGCCCTGTGGGGGAGCCCCTCCCAGGAAGTCAGGAAGGTGGATTGAGAGCTGGGCAAGGGAACAGCTCCACTAACCTGGGGCTGGTCTGCCCTGCACATCCCAGAGTGGGTTTCCTCAGGTCTGACAATGGGACATCCCAGAAGGACTGTGCTGTAGGATCCTAGCCAGCGTCAGTTAAACCCAGTCCCACCAGAACAGGGCAAGCAGCCACATGCTCCCCAGCAGTGTGACTCTCCAACCTGCCTTTGTAAAGAAGCCCCCAAGCCAGAGCACAGGGCTCTGGGCCCCAGTGGTGGGAGGAGGCTTGGAGGCGAAGACCTGGCATTGGCTGCAGCCTGGCTTCTGGCCAATGGTGTTACCTGGGGCATTACTGGTTCTCTCTGAGCCTCCCGCACCTGTTTAGCTCCCTCCTGTTTAGCTCAGGAAGTTGTTGAGACAAAGCTTATAAATTCCCACTTGCACACCCTCATGCTCAGAATAAAACAAAATCTAGTGTAACCCTAAATGCCATCAATGTATGGCCAAGGGAGGCCCCATCCCCATCCTCCAGTGACTTTGGTGAGTTGTATTTTCAGAGCACCATTGGCAAATGGGGCCACATCCAGAGTCATCGGCCCAGAACACCACCTTTAGAAGTGGTTAAGGACCCAGAGGAGTGAGAAAAATTGTCCTCAGAAAAAGGAAGGCATACAGTCTGGCCTTAGGAGCAGGGCCAGGAGGCAAAAAGGTTGACTTCAGCTCCACAGAGAGTCTTTTCACCACCTCCTGGTACTGGGCCAGTATGTACCCTAACACTGAAACAATCAAGCAAAGGCTGAGTGACCATGGGGGCACGAGGGTCCCCTGGTGGAGCACGAGCCAGAAAACCTCTGGGAGCTGGTCCATCTCCAGCATTCTGACCACCGTCTCCTGCCCATAAAACCATGAGTTATCCCTGTGCTTCAGGCCTCCCCCTCCTACAGTGCCATTCTGGAATAGATTTTGTGCACACAAACTTGAGCCTCTGTCCTCCCCTTGTCCTGCCATGGGTGCTATGGCCTCCCAGGACTTCACAGCTATAAAAGGGCTTTTCAGGCCCCACCCAGACTCCTTTCTTCCCACCTGCTGGCTTTAGAGATGCCTTAGGAGGGGCCCTATACAGAGACCACAGCCTAAATCACTCACGAGAGGGCCTTTCCTGGCTTTATCTATACCCAAATGCCCAGTATGCTAGTGATTTGCCCTCCCACATCCACTCTGCACCCTCCTCTGCCCTGTGCCTGGAGCCTGGTCCCTGTGGATGAACTCCCTAGGGTTCTCTCTCTGCCTTCTAATTCAGCCACCCCCCTCCCTCCCTGCCCTAATGCTGTGTCTTTAAATACCTACACCCCAGCACTAGGCTCCCAGGGCCATTGTCCCTAGCTCTAGCCCTCAGCACACTTCATTTATACCACTACTCTAGTTTAACTCTGCTGAACTCCCCCACCTATCCCCAGCTCTTTAATTTCCAAAAATGCTTAAACAGAAGCTAAAAATTAAAATGCCAAGAAACTGGTGGTCTAAATTATTGCAACACTGCTTGATGAAAGCATGAATGCCCATCTGTCTGAATCTGGACTGGGAGGTGGACACTGTGAAGAACTGGAGTGCACAGACCTCTTATGAGGGGGGTGGTCGCTTAGTTCCAGCCAGGTGGCCAGCTTTTTTGTTTTCATTAACAGAAGCAGGCAATCTTGGCTTTTTCATAAAACATCTCCGCTTCTAACAAAATATCTCTACTTGTAAATGTGACTCAAATTTATAAACCACTCCGGCCCCAGCAAAATCTGTCTGCAGGTCACCATCCGTTCGCAGCCTCCACTCTCAAGCTGTTTGTTCATCTTCGGCTCTACCAGGCCCTCTCACTCCTCTCTGCCTTCAAAGTTCTCTTTGCTGGGAATGGCTTTTTCTGCTTTTTTGCCTGGACAAACTTCTGTTCCTTTAAGAACAGGCTTACACCTCCTCTCTCTGGAGCCTACCTACAGCCCCGATGCAGAGCCTTCCCAACACACCCAAAGCACATTCCATGTCTATGGATTGGAAGACTTAACATTATTAAGATGGCAGTACTTCCCAGATAGATCCACAGATTCAAAGCAATCCCAATCTGAATATTAGCTGACTTCTTTGTAGAAACTAGTGAGCTGATTCTAAAATTCTTGTGGAATTGCAGGGTATTGGGAACAGACAAAACAAAGTAGAACAAAGTAGGAGGACTCACAGTTCCTGATTTCAAAACTGACTACAATGCAATGGTACTTAAAGCAGTATGGCACTAGCACAAGCATGGCTAAAACTGACCTAAAAAATAAATCAGTGGAATAGAATTGAAAGTCCATAAATAAAGCCATACACCTATGGCTAACTGATCTTTGACAAGAGTACCAAGACAATACACTGGGGGAAAGAGTAGTCTTTTCAACAACTGGTGCTAGGACAACAGGATATCCACCTGCAAATAAATGAAGTTGGACCCTTATCTCATACCATATCAAAACAGATCATAAACCTAAATACAAACTAAAACTATAAAATTCTTAAAGAAAACATAGGAGTAAATCTTGTGACTGTAGGTTAGGAAATGGTTCTTCAAGAGAACACCAAAAGCACAAGCAACAACAGAAAAAAATGGATAAATTGGATTCCATCATAATTTAAATCTTTTATGTATAAAAGAACACAATCAAGAAAATGAAAAGATAATCCACAGAATTGGAGAAAATATTTTTAAATCATATCCAGTAATAGTCAATTATCTGAAACACATAAAGAACTCATAACTCAACAATAAAAAGACAGCCCAATTAGAAACAGGCAAAGGATTTAGATAAACATCTAGCCAAGGACATATGAATGGCCTGTGCACATGAAAAGATGCTCAACATCACTAGTAATCAGAGAAATGCAAATAAAAACTACAGCGAGATACCACTTCGCACCCACTAAGATGGTTAGAATCAAAAAGTCAGATAATAATAAGTGTTGGTGAGGAAGTGGAGGAATCGAAATCCTCATATATTGCTGGTATGATGTGAAATGATGTAACCACTTTGGAAATAATTTAACAGTTCCTTAAATTATTAATCATTGAGTTCTATGTCATTCGGAAATTCTGCTCCTAGGCATAAACACAAGAAATAATATATGTTCACACAAAAATTTGTGCGTGAATATTTATAGTAGCATTATTTGTAATAGAGAAAAAGTAGCGAGGGAACTGTCCATCAATTGATAGTGGATTTTTTTTATTTTAATTGTTGTTCAAGTACAGTTTTCTGCCTTTTACCCCCATCCCAGCCCACACCCCCAGCCCTCCCTACCACTCTCCTGTTTCCACCCCCATCCCTTGTTATTGTCCATGTGTCCTTTATACTTGTTCCTGCAAACCCTTCCCCTTTTCCCCTGAAATTCCCTCCCCTCTGGTCACTGTCAGCCTGTCCTCTATTTCAGTGTCTTTGGTTATATTTTGCTTGTTTATTTGTTTGTTTTGTTTATTAGATTCCTGTTAAAGGTGAGATCATATGGCATTTGTCTTTCACCATCGGGCTTATTTCACTTAACATAATGCTTTCCATTTCCATCCATGCGGTTGCAAAGGGTAGGAGCTCCTTCTTTCTTTCTGCTGCATAGTATTCCATTGTGTAAATGTACCATAGTTTTTTGATCCATTCATTTACTGATGGGAACCTAGGTTGCTTCCAGCACTTGGCTATTACAAATTGTGTTGCTATGAACATTGGGGTGCATAGGTTCTTTTGGATTGGTGTTTCAGGGTTCTTAGGATATAATCCCAGCAGTGGAATTGCCAGGTCAAAAGACAGATCCATTTTTAGTTTTCTGAGAAAATTCTATACTGCTTTCCATAGTGGTTGTACCAGTCTGCAATCCCGCAAACATGCACCTTTTCTCCACAACCTTTCCAACACTTGTCTGTTGCTTTGTTTATGGTGGCCATTCTGACTGGTGTGAAGTGGTATCTCATTGTGGATTTAATTTGCATCTCTCTGATAGCTAGCGATGTTGAGCATCTTTTCATGAGTCTCTGGATCCTTTGTATGTCCTTGGAGAAGTGTCTGTTCAAGTCCTTCGCCCATTTTTTAATTGGGTTTTTTGTCTTCTTAGAATGAAGTCGTGTGAGTTCTTTATATATTTTGGAGATTAAACCCTTGTCTGAGGTATCATTGGCAAATATGTTTTCCAATATAGTTGGTTCTCTTTTCATTTTAATACTGTTTTCTTTAGCCATGCAGAAGCTTTTTATTTTGATGAGATCCCATTTGCTTATTCTTTCTTTTATGTCCCTTGCTCTAGGGGATATATCAGTGAAAATATTGCTGCGTGAAATATCTGAGATTTTCCTACCTATGTTCTCCTCTAGGACTTTAATGGTGTCATGATTTATATTTAAATCTTTTACCCACCCTTGAATTTACTTTTGTGTATGGTGTAAGTTGGTGCTCGAGTTTCATTTTTTTGCATGTAGCTGTCCAGCTCTCCCAACACCATTTGTTGAAGAGGCTATTTTTACTTCATTTTATGTTGAATATCAAACATAATTAAACTTATTTTGTTGACTATTAATTGACCATAGAGACTTGGGTTTATTTCTGGGCTCTCTATTCTGTTCAATTTGTCTATGTGCCTGTTTTTATGCCGGTACCAGGCTGTTTTGATTACAGTGGCCTTGTAATACAGTTTGGTATCAGGTATTGTGATCCCTTCTACTTTGCTCTTCTTTCTCAAAATTGCTGCAGCTATTCAGGGTCATTTATGGTTTCATATAAATTTTTGAAGTGTTTGTTCTATATCTGTGAAATAAGCCATGGGTACTTTAATAGGTATTGCATTGAATCTGTAAATTGCTTTGGGTATTATGGACATTTTAATGATATTAATTCTTCCAATCCATGAACAAGGTATATGTTTCCATTTATTTGTGTCTTCCTTGATTTCTTTCTTCAGTGTTGTGTAATTTTCTGAGTACAGTTCTTTTACCTCCTTGGTTAGGTTTATTCCTAGGTATTTTATTTTTCTCATTGCTATATCAAATGGGATTTTTTTCTTGATTTCTGCTTCTGCCATTTCATTGTTGGTATACAAAAATGCCTTTGCTTTCTGGATATTGACTTTGTATCCCTCTGTTTTGCTCAATTCATTTATTAGGTCAAGCAGCTTTTGACAGAGTCTATTGGATTTTCTATGTACACTATCATGTCATCTGCAAACATGACAGTTTTGTTTCCTTCTTTATGATTTGGATGCCTTTTATTTCCTTTTCTTGTCTGATTGCTGTGGCTAAAACTTCCAATAGATACTGGATTTTTTAATGTGGTATTCTATGGAATAGTATCATGGAATATTATATGGCAAAAAAAAGAATGAAGTACTAGGATGTGCTATGACATAAATGAATCTTAGAAACATACTAAGTGAAAGAAGTCAGTCACAATAGACCACATATTGCATGATTTTATTTTCATTAAATATGTAGTATATAAAATAGACAAATCCACAGGTTAGTTATTATCTGAGGTTCGGAGAAAGGAGAAGAGAGTGTCTGCTAATGGGTACAGTGTTTCTTCCTGGAGCACTGAAAATGTTCTAAAATTCAGTAGTGGTAATGGTTGCACAACTTTGTGAGTATACTAAAAACTGTTAACTTGTAAAAAAAAAACTGTTAACTTGTATACTTAAAAAGGATGAATTCTATAGTATATAAAATACATCTCAATAAAACTATTATTAAAACAACAAAAAAGACAAGTAAAGACCATATTACATAAAAAAGGAAAGGCAATCAAATGAAAAAGTCCATTTCTGAAGTAAAGAAATGGACTGAGATTTTGATTGCTTTTGTCACAACACAAATATACATTTGCTGAAATACTGTTGATCATCATAATAAAAATAGGGTTCAAAACATTCAGGACAAATTAGTTAGAAACAAATAATTTGTGATATTTTTCTTGTAACTGATGAGAACATAGATCTAAATGATACCATAGGGCTAGCTATGCTTACTCATGCAATCCAATAGGTGTCATTGGTTTTGTTTTTTGGGGGGGTTTTAACATAAGAATCTTTGGACATGTGTTCATTTTAGACAATATTGGGGAATAAATTATTTTGCGTTGAGAACATGCTTGAAAAGTTTAAGACAAGTCATACTTAGTCAGCACAACTGCCAACAGTGCTGTTGTGATGTTGATGTTAACAAGTGACTGACTACCTTATGAAACTGAATTCCACCATGGCATCTCTCAGCAAGGAAGCAGAATTTAAATTCATTGTGTCATCCACCAGGAACATCTTTGTTGCTACAACAGCAAGGAGAGAACACATGATGAATGTAGTAATCAACTCCCTATACTAGACGCCCAGTCTGGCTTGACCCAGACAATTTACTGCACAATGAATTGGCAGCACAGTATGGTGGCCAGCAGTGCAATGCAGGGTTACATGGCTACCTAGTGTCTTGGTGTAAATGCAATTTTAACTGTTGAGGGGAATTACATTGTTCATGTCATCTGAGGAAAGGTCTTTACCTCAGGTCACCAATTAAAATGGGGTCAATTCTTGGCATTTTTCTTTGTGAGGATAATACCTTCAAAATGATTTTGAAGGGCATTCATGAGCAGTTCCTCAAATGTATGATTGGACTTGTTCATTCTAGACAAATTATGTCTTTGGGAAACTTAAGTGACAAAAATAACTTCATGCCCTTTCCTACACAAAATCAGTTTTCTCTTAATGAAAGTGATTATCTGAAGTTCATTCTTAAATTGAAGAGGTAAAAATTGAATTTTTAGACAAGCCCCTGATATTAAAGTTATGAAAATGGATTAACATTACTCAGTTGTCTTTCTCAATTAATACTGATGGTTTGAATGAAGAACTACAAACAGTTTTCAAAATCTGGCACTGAAAACTAAGTAAGACATTGGCATACCAGGACTCTACATGTTCCTGTGATGAATACCCTATTTATTTTTTTAATGTGCAAATGCTATCTCTGTTGAGCAATATCCCACTTTTAAACAGATCATTTTCATTCTGAAAACTAAGTTTCACTACCAAGTAAAAGATTCAAGATGAATTCTGCCTCCACATCATTAAAAGGAAAATAAGATCTATCTCTGAATTCTTGATACAGGAGGAAATAAAATTAAAAATTATGTTCTACAAAAAATGAATAAGAAACTATGAGAAGACAAAATATTATTGCCAATGTCATGTCTATTTATATCACAGTAGATGTTTTTAATTCATAGGTTAATAAAAATAAAGTTTGATAATACATAGGGCAGCTTACTTTTTTCTACCAGGCTTGTTTCACTCAATTGTGTAACTTCCCTCATTCCTGCAGGTATTTTTATCCATTTGTGTAGGCATATACAAACATTTATACATATATATCAGATTTTTTCACAAATAAATGCATTACTATAAATGTTAACTATTCAATTTGCTCTTTTTCACATAACATATCATGAACATCCCTCAACATCAATAGAAATCAGTCTAAATTATTCTTTCTCATAGTTAAATAGCATTCTATTATAAGGATACACTCCATTTTATTTAGCTATATGGCTATTGATAGACACTCCAGTTGTTCTTAGTTCTTTCCTTCCCAAAACAATGCTATACATAAATCTCTACACACAGGTACTTTCATTTCTTAAGGATGGAATCACACATAGAAATGGATGGGTCAAAAGATATATATGTACCTGATTAGAGGTATACAGGGTCAGGCAAAATCAGGTTTACAGTTGTGAGTATACAAAACACAGCTTTTTCCTCTATTATTATTTATTAAGTATTATATTATTTTCCATATGAACAACTATAAACCAACTTTTGCTCCCCTGTTGGTATTTGGTTACCAGTATCAACACTGTTCCAGTATTATTACCAGCACTAATAGAGGCTTAAACAAATAACGATTTGTTTTTCTCACATAACAAGGGTCTGGAGGTAAACAGTAAGGTATTGGCTGTGAATCCCAAGTGCTTAGGTTTTCCTGCTTTGCTATCTTAGCATGTTGGCATTTTGTTCTGTGCTCATCTCCTCCTGGTTACAAGATGACTGCTACAACTCCAGAATCGATCATGATTATACTCAAAGTAAAGGGGAAGAGGTAAGAACACCCAGAGTTAGATCTTTTGGGGGGGGTTTTGGGGGGAGGAACTTACAGACAGATTAATAACTAATTATCAGGTGAACGCATGAAACCATACTGGGTCAATGGCCTACTAGAAGTTTCTTGTGTACCCTTCTCTGAAGAAATAACAGTTCTTTTGGTCATTGAATTCTTGCCCGTCTTTATAGTTCTACTGCCTAGGTACACTTTGTTGAACAATACGGTTGAGTTTATCTTTTTTTTTTTTAGTTTTATAGCTGTAGTTTAATTATCTACATTGCTATAATATATTCCATTGTGCAAATGTACCCAACTGAGTGTCTGCTGTCGATGGACATTGGGTTATGGCCTCTGTTGGTTAACAACAGTGTGCTGTGAACATTCTTATTACATCTCCCGGGGCCCCCAGACCCTGGTTACTCTAGAGTATGCATTCCTAACGTGGAATTGTGGGTCTTCTGGGACACATATTTTCAACTTAAATAGAAAAGATAAAATTGATTTCCAGACTAGTTGTACAAATTTAGATCTACCAGCAGTCTGAGAGACCTCATCACTTCAAGTCTCCTTACTCTGTACAACTTAGTCCTGCTAAGCTCTTTCAGTGCTTATCAGAGTACGCTGTGTGTAATGGCATTTCATCGAAATTCTTATTAGCATTTCCTCAGCTTATAATGAGGCTAAGAATGTGTAGCACATGCTTCTACGGCACTGTGTTATATCCCTGGGCTCATCTTCCATTTTCTTTGGGTTGTATTTGCTGTTCCTTTTCCTACTCCTCGCAGTGGATTCTTAGCTCATTGATTTTTGGCTTTTCTTCCTCTCTACTACATGTAGTTCAGCCCATACATTTCTTCCTAACCCAGCTTGTGCTGCAGCTGTCCAGGTTTGATAGCCAGTATAAATTTTCAGTTCAGAGTATTACTTAGTTTATAAATGTGTTTACTATCTAACATTGAAGACTTTCAAGATGTATTCATTAGCTAATATTTATTATTCATGATATTCATTTTTACCATTTTTATCTGCTTGTTCTATCACTTACTAACAAGAGGAATGTTAAAATTTTCCCACCACGATTGTGGCTTGTGCTAAATATATTTTGAGGCCAAGTTATTAGATATGCACACACTAAAACTGGTTATATCATCCTGGTCTACTGAGTTTTGCATAATTTTAACCTCGTAAAGTGTTTTCACTTAGCATCTTTAGTTGATTTTATTTATTTATTTATTTTTAATATATTTTCTTGATTATTCTATTACAGTTGTCCCATTTTCCCCCTTCACTCCCCTCCACCCTGCATACCCTCTCCCACCCACATTCTCCCCCTTTAGTTCATATCCATGTGTCATACATATAAGTTCTTTGGCTTCTACATTTCCCATGCTATTCTTACCCTGTCTATTTTCTACCTACCATCTATGCTACTTATTTTCTATATCTTTTCCCCCTCTCTCCTCTTCCCACTCCCCTGTTGCTAACCCTCCATGTGATCTCCATTTCTGTGGTCCTGTTCTTGTTTTAGTTGTTTGTTAGTTTATTTTTGTTTTTGTTTTAGGTGTGGTTGTTAATAATTGTGAGTTTCCTGTACATATTTTTATGTTATTTTTCTTAGATAAATCCTTTTAACATTTCATATGATAAGGGTTTGGTGATGATGAACTCCTTTAACTTGACCTTATCTGAGAAGCACTTTATCTGCCCTTCCATTCTAAATGAAAGCTTTGCTGGATAGAGCAATCTTGGATGTAGGTCCTTGCCTTTCATAACTTGAAATACTTCTTTCCAGCCCTTTCTTGCCTGCAAGGTCTCTTTTGAGAAATCAGCTGACAGTCTGATGGGAACTCCTTCATAGGTCACTGTCTCCTTATCTCTTGCTGCTTCTAGAATTCTCTGCTTAATTTTTTTTTTTTACCTTGGCTAATGTAATTATGATGTGCCTTGGTGTGTTCCTCCTTGGGTCCAACTTCTTTGGGACTCTCTGAGTTTCCTGGACTTCCTGGAAGTCTATTTCCCTTGCCAGATTGGGGAAGTTCTCCTTCATTGTTTGTTCAAATAACTTTTCTAGTTGTTGCTCTTCCTCTTCTCCTTCTGGTACCCCCATAATTCGGGTGTTGGAATGTTTCAAGATGCCCTGGAGGTTCCTAGCCTCTCCTCATTTTTTTTTGAATTCTTGTTTTTCATTCTTTTCTCATTGGGTATTTCTTTCTTCTTTCTGGTCCACACTGTTGATCTGAGTCCCAGCTTCCTTTCCATCACTATTGGTTCCGTGTACATTTTCCTTTATTTCACTTAGCATAGCCTTAATTTTTTTCATCTAATTTGCGACCAAATTCAACCAATTCTATGAGCATCCTGATTACCAGTGTTTTGAACTGTGCATCTGATAGACTGGCTATCTCTTCATCGCTTAGTTGTATTTTTTTCTGGAGCTTTGATCTGTCCTTTCATTTGGGCCATTTCTTTTTGTCTTGACACCCTGTTATGTATGAGGGGTGGAGCCTTAGGCATTCACCAGGGCAGGGCAACCCAGTCACTGGGTTGTGACGCTGTATGTGGGAAAGGGGTCTGAGAGGGAACAATGGCACTTGCTCCACTCTCTGACAGATTTCAGTCATTTCCCCTGCCTCCCACAAGCAAACTGGGCCCTTCTGGTGCTGATTCCCATTTGGGTGGGTTTGTATGCATTCTAGGACCCTGTAGGTCTCTCCAACAAACTCTCCTGTAAGGCTAGGAGTTTCTCCCAGCACCTCAACCCCCATAGGTGTTTTCAATCAGTGGTTTGAGGCTTTATTTCCCCCCTTTGGAACCCTGGGTTATGAGGTCTGTCCTGCCACCCAGTTTTGCCTGGTTTATCTGCATGTGAATGTGGGATCACCTGCCACCTTGCACGCTGTGCCCCTCCACAATCCTCCTCCTGGTTGAGTGCACCCAATGCTGCCTTGTGCGCCTGGGTCCGCCCCTCCTAGCAGTCTGGATGAATGTACCTTCTTTAACTCCTTGATTGTCAGATTTCCATATAGTTCAGTTTTCTGTAAGTTCTGGTTGTTTTTGTTTTTAAATTGTTATTGTCCTGTTTTGGTTGTGGGAGGAGGCATAGTGTATCTGCCTATGTGTCCATCTTGGCCGGAAGTTCCACAGTTAGATCTTATGTCAGCAAAGCAAAGGCCTTCCCAGAGACCCTGCAGCAGTCTTTGCTTTACATTGTATTAACCAGAGCTGGTAGCAAGACCACCGCTAGTTGCTAGGGAGACTAAGACATGGAGTAAGTAGAAAACAACAGGACTGTCATGATGACTTAAATCAATTACAATTTATCACCTTGCGTACAGAAACAAAATGAGGATTCTAGTGGCAAGGGAAAAAAAAAACTGTGGATATTGGATAAGTAACTAATAGTGTCTACCACACAGTATATTTTCCATTTTTAATTAAATTTATTGAGGTAACTGTTTGATGACATTACATAAGTTTCAGGTATACAATTTTATAATATATCATATGTATATTCTATTGCATGATCACCACCCAAAGTCTAATCTCCTTCCATCACCATATAATTGGCTCACTTTACCTTCTTCATCTTCCCCCCACCCTCCTTCCCCTCTGGTAATTACCTGTTGTCTATGAGTTTATTTGTTTTGTTTTTTTCACTTGTTGCTCTGTATTTTATATCCCACATATGAGTAAAATCATATGGTTCTTGTCTTTTCCCATCTGACTTATTTCACTTAACATTATACTCTCAAGATCCATCTGTGTTGTCAAAATGGCAATGTTTCATCTTTTTATGGCTGAGTACTATCCCATTGTATATATGTACAACATCTTTATACACTCATCAGTTAAAGGACACTTAGGTTGCTTCCATGTCCTGGCTATCGTAAATAACACTGCAATGAGCATAGGGGTACACATATCATTTTCATAGATATTACCAGGATGGTTTCCAAGTAAATGAAGTAATTCATACTTTCATCATAAAAGTTTCCATTTTCTGTCTCCTTGTCAACCCTAAATATAATAAACTTTATTCACTTTTCCTGACCTGATATATAAAAAAAGTATAATATTTCATTTACATTTTTTCTGACAATGCATTTGAGCATCTTGTCATATGATAATTGGCCATTTGAACTTCCTCTTCTCCAAATTATTTATATTCTTTATTCATTTTTAATTGTCAAATCGTTTGTGTGATATTAATTATTTTTCTGTCATTTCTGGTACGAATACTTTCCCAATTCTTTTGACTTTATGGTATGTTTTGCCCTGCTAAAAAAATATGTGTAACCAAATGTACCTATTCCCTTAATTGGTTCTGGGCTTCCTGTCACACTTAGGAAAGTTTTCCTTTTTTCCCTCCATGAGATAGGAATCATTCTGGAGCTCAGAAAGATATATATTTCAAATTTGAACCGATATGATCGGTGTCCAAACAACAGAGAAAGAAAAAAACTATAGATCAATCTCATTTGTAGCTAAATGGATATTTTAAAATTCTAAATACAACTTTAGATTTTTAATTTTGAAATATAGATTTTTTTATTAGAAGTAAAAGAAAAATATCACAACCAATAGGGAATATCCCAGGACTACAAAGTTGAGGGGCAGTTAAAAATACATTAGTCAAATGGAAAAACTTCATATTTGAGTCAATATTTTCCTAAAGCATTTGTTAAAATCCAGTCCCCATTTCCAGTGAAAAATATAAAATCTACTAGCCAGAAAAGAGTCCACCATCTTAATGGGATTGGTCTTTTCCAACCAATAGCCACCATCATTCTTAATAGTGAAACACTAAGTTGTTCATTTTAAAAATCATGAACTTTCCACTATTGTCATAGTTACTCAGCATTATTTGGAAAGATCTGGCTAGTATAATAGATATGAAACAAATTAGAAATATAAGATAAAGAGGAAATATTATAATTTAATGGTATATTTAGAAAACCCTAGCAAAGCAACTGAAAGTTTTGCAATTAAAGAGTTTAATATATTGACTAAATATAATGAACTTTTCAATAATTAGTAACATTTCGGCTCTCTGTTATTTCCTCAGGAAGTTCTCCTTCATCCCTCCTGGCCAACCTAGAGGCAGTTTGTTTGTTTGTTTGTTTATAATATGTTCTCATGGTAGCTGACGTCATTCCTTCTGTGCTCTTATCCTAGACTGGCTGAACACCCATTAGCGTGACTATCTGACTAACGTTGGTATCCCACATTGTAAGATCCATGAGGGCCTGATGTACTCATCACTGCACACCACTAAGATCCCAGAGCCTAGAATAGACCCTAGTATATGATAGGTATTCAATAAAGATTTGCTGAATGAGATCCTAAAGGGATCTCATTAACACTAGAGATAAATAAAATATCTGGAAATGACCTTAATAAGAAATATGTAGAATGTGTAAGAAGAAACTATCAAACTTTAGTCAAAAATATTTTTAAGTGGAAACAGATCACGTTCCTGATTTGAAAAGGGTAATATTTGTAAAGTTTTCATTTCTTTCCAATGTATAACAGATTTAATCTGATTCTAATCAAAATCCCAATGGGAACTTGTGATAAGAGAATTTTACTAAATTTCTTATGATAAAAATGGCAAAGAAAGTTTAGAATAATGATAAAAGTAAAACTAATAGACCCTAAAACTTAGAAAACTGATAAATAAAACAACAACTGTTTCATAACTGTAATAAAAGAAGAATGCAATGGTATATATGTGCGTGATGTATACATATGTTAGTTTAACAATTTAATAGTGATAAATACATATAAAATGGTAAAGTAAAGGAATCAATTGAGACACAAACAATTTTTCAACAAATGGAGCTTAAAAACTGGTTATTTATTATTTAGAAAAAATCATTTTAGAGCCTCACCTTATATACCAAAGCCACAAAAGATTAGATACATTTTAAAATTAGATATAAAAAGTTCAAAACATGGGAAAGAAATAAGGAAATAGAGGTAAGCATTTGCCGAGCTGTGGAAGGACTGTCCCAACCTGGTGTACGAGGTGACTGGGAACATCAGAGGCAAACATGACTTTCCTCTGTACAAACATTTAACCTTCTGTGTGTAAGACTAAAAATTCAAAGAACAGAAACATAACTGTTGTAGATACAACAAAAGGATACTATCTTTTTCAAGAAAAAAAGATCATTTTATTTTAAATGTAACCATAAATTCAATAACCAATAACCACCTTGCCCCAACCATTTGCAATATGATAAACTTTTAAATTTTTACTGCTTTTCTTTGTTTTGTATGTATGTATGTATTCTTTTTCCTTTCTTTATTGTTGTTCAAGTACAGTTGTCTCCATTTTCCCACCAGCACTGTCCCCCACCCACCCACCCCAACCTCCCACCCTCCTTGGGTTTTGTCCATGGGTCCTTTATACATGTTCCTTGATGACCCTTCTCCTTCTTTCTCTTATATAAGGAATTCCTACAAGTTAATTGAAATGTATGAAGACAAAAGGACAAACAGGCAAAGACTATGAGTACTCTAAGAGAAATAACTATTAGTCAACAAACATATGAGAAAAGTTCAGCATTACTGATAAAAATACTTTAAACTGGATCCCATATTTTCCCCACAAAATCAGCAAAGATTAAAAATAATAAAGTCCACCCAGCCAGTGTGGCTCAGTTGGTCAGAGTGCGGTCAGGTGGTTGAGAGGTTGCATGTCCAACTCTGGGCAGGGCACGTGCTTGGGTCGTGGGCTGGGTCCCCAGTCCTGCGCCCACAGGAGGCAAGCAGATGATGCTTCTCTCTCACATTGATATTTCTCTCTCCCTTCCTCTCTCCTTTTATGTTCCTGTCTCTAAAAAGCAATGGAAACAAATGTCCTTGGGTGAGGATAAAATAATAATAATAATAATAAATAATAATAACAAAAGTCCACTGATGGTGAGGGCATGATGAAAATAGTCTCCCTCATGTACCCACATTTGGATTATAAATGGGAAAAATTCTTTTTCAGAACAATTGGTTATCTATATCAAGAGCATTAAATGATTTTTTGACTTCATAGTTCCACACTGTCAAAAGCTAATTTCTAAATATTTTTTAAAGATTTTATTTATTTATTTTTAGAGAGGGAAGGGAGGGAGAGAGAGAGAGAGAAACATCAATGTATGGTTGCTGGGAGACATGGCCTGCAACCTAGGCATGTGCCCTGACTGGGAATCGAAACTGCGATGCTTGGTTCGCAGCCCGCACTCAGTCCACTGAGCTATGCCAGCCAGGGCTAATTTCTAAATATTTTTAAAGACCTTTTCTTCAGAATGTTATTCATCATATTGTTATTTTTTAATTGAGTGCAAATCAAAAATAGCCTCAAGGTCCAATAACTAAGTAAATTGTGCCATATCATTTAATGGAGTATAAAGTAAACATTTTAAATAATATTTATGAAGACTAATGACTTGAAAAAATGTTTGTGGCTTAATGTAAAGGAAAAGTTAAGGTACAGAAATGAATGTATGGTATGACAATTATATTAAAACAAATATTCTATAACTTAAAAAATACACAAACCAATAGTCACTGTCTAGATTCTAGTTTAGATGATGCTATAGATAATTTGCTATCATTTTCTATAGTTTCTTAATAATTATAATGAAAAAATAAACATTTAAAAAGTGCTACTTGAATGACTACTTAAATTTTTTCTTTATTTTATAGTTAATTTCTATGAATGTGTATTCATGGTCAAGTACATAGGCTTGTGATTAAGTCCTGGCTCTGCCACACTGTGGACTTTGGGTAGGTTGCTTAACTTCTCTGGGCCTCCATTTCCTCATTATTAAAATGAGAGTATTAATTTTACCTAAATTCAGAGAGATTTTGTGAGGCTTAAATGAGTTAATACGTAAAAGCTCTTAGTCCAAAGACTGGCACATAGCAAATGCTCAATAAGTAGCTATTGTATTCCTTATTATTAGCAGTATAAACAATCTGCATTACACTTCTATTTGTCCTGTTGGTTTCGCCCTCATTGATCCCTGGGAATCATGTTATATACAAACACACAAAGCACGATCTCACTCAGCCCAGGTGTGTTGTGAATGATCTTTGAAGCAGGTTCCCACTACCATGTCAAATGCCTGTTAAGAGAACACAGTAAAGACGAGGGAAGCCAAGTGTTCACAGGGGAGCTGGGCCAGCCAGGTTTCATCATGCCAGCTGCCTGGGAAATGCATTCAGACCTGTGCCTGGCGACTCAGCAGTCATTGCACAAGGCACAGGGAACACACCCTCAGGGAGATACACGAAGTCACAAAGCAGGTATAGTGTGTCTGCCAGGGTCCCCTACCCCTAAACCAGAGAGCAGTAAGAGGTGACAGACACGAAGATGAGACAGAGGCCAGTGACAACCTTATTCCTGAGGGACTCAGCAGGCCCTCCTCACACACACCCCTTGCAGGGACCTGGGGGGCGCCAGCCCTGGAGAGAATGTTAGAGGGCCTTGAAGCATTAACTCACTAACCATTGGAAATCACTGCTCAATGAGCAATTTGAAGCCTCCTTCCAGAGTTGGGCATGGATTTGCCTGGATCCTTTCTTTTATTCCTAGCCCAACCACCTGAGATTAACATTATCAGGAGTATGAAGCTTCTACCCACTCCCAGATGCCCTAAGGACTCCAGGAGCTTTCAGGGCTTACACCTATTAAGGGCTCAATGCTTAATTAAACTTTCCTCAGAGGAATCACACTCAAGGCATGATTTAAGTGTGATTTTAGTTCCACCTAAAGATCTGCAGTGGCTGGCTTAACCTTGGTCCTCTCCCTAGATCTCTCTCTCTCTCTCTCTCTCTCTCTCTCTCTCTCTGCTTGTTTTTATCTTTTCCTATCACCCCCCACCCTGCTCCCAAGGGTGGGGTGCAAGCATTCTACCACTATAGTAGGACAGGTGACAAATGAACCTAATTACAGGGAACAAACAGAACAATCAACCAAGATTCAGGAGGGACATTCATTCTGACAGAATTAGAATATTTAAAGTGACATGAGACAAGGCTCTGGCTCTGAAACTACTTTGCCTTTTGAAAGTAATTTTGCAGAGAGCTTTTAATGATGAGGGGGAAATGCTCACATTCTAATGTCAGGAAAGAAGACTGTAAAGAGGGGGAAAGAAGACTGCAAGGAAAAACATTAAAAATTAGTGCTTTCCACCCTGACTGGTGTGACTCAGTGGAATGAGCGCCAGCCTGCAAACCAAAGGATCACCAGTTCGGTTCCCAGTCAGAGCACATGCCTGGGTTGCGGGCCAGGTTCCTGGGAAGGGGCACACAAGAGGCAACCACACATTGATGTTTCTCTCCTTCTCTTTCTCCCTCCCTTCTCCTCTGTCTAAAAATATATTTTTTAAAAAGTTAGTGCTCTCCCAGTAGAGCAGGATATGATTTTTATTTTCTTCTTTATGCTTTTTTTGCATTCTCCATAATGTGCTTTTTAATCTCACTTTCATGTTTTCCACCAAGACCACAATTCAGCATGTCCTTCAAAAGCCCAAACTCCCGTCTCCATCTCCCTGTATCTTCACCCACTTGCTCTGCACTCCTAACCTCAAATGCCTCCATCCCAGGTTCTGCTTCCAGACGTGTGTCCCTATAATGCACATTCTCATTAAAGGAATATATCGAAAAAGATTTGAATAATATTTCAAGTTTCTCTTAAGAAATCAGAAGACCTGTCATACTGCTTTAAGATTTCCATGTGGCAACAACCCCTTGGTGCCACCTGTGGCCAGCTTTAGATGGGCACTCTTTATAGTCCCACATACCCCAGGACAGTCTATTGTCTCTCCAGCCTGGGAGCTAAGTATTTGGTGGTTTATTTTTCAATAGGGAACTCTTTTTTCTTTTTCCATTACTATTAGAAAAATAAAAGTAACCAAGAGGTCCATCTGCATCAAGGAAAATTAGAGAGCACCTTTCTTCATGAAATAAAAACTATTCCTACATATTTGATAAGGCAACAGGGCCTATTTCATTCATTTACATCAGTTATCTGACCTCTGACCTATACAGTGGCCAAAATGCGTTTCCAGGTTACTGGGTGTGCTGGGCACTCCCTGGCATAAAACAAGAATGGAAGAGAGGCTCTCTGACTCATGTTATAGCTCCTGCTCCCCCACTTCATCAGGCCAAGCTGCAGATTTGGTATTAATTATACACCTTGCAGTCTGCAGAAATGAACAAAGCCTACTATGATCCCAGGACTGCAAGCCAGAAAATAGCCATTCCACCTGCATTAAGCTACACAACACTTTGGATGGCAAGCAAGTGAAGACCCAAATAAAAGTGGCCTAAACAACGTAAGATTCAGCCTTCCTGAGCATGTGAGGAGGTAAACAAATAGCACCACTGCAGCGAGAAAGAATGAGGAATGACTGCTGGGTGGACAGTCAACAGCATTTTTCTCATTACCTACATATATTTTAAGGCCCAACTCAAGTGCAACTGCCTCTGGTACCCCACCCTAGAAAGCCCCCCACTCCTTTGAACCAAGAGGGCTGATTGCCTGGGCATCTTCTCTGTAGTAAATAACTCACAGTCTTGTGGCATGTCTTGAATGTGTTTGGCAAAGAAAAGTCAGTTCTCACGTAACGACAGATGAATGAATGGTTATATGACTAAATGGACTAGAAAAAGATGTGACTGGTGGAAGCCAGCAGGCCAATGCATTAATTTAGGAAAGGAAGAAAAGACTTAGACTAAACCAGCAATAATAAGGATAAAAAAATATTTTAGACATATGTGGTAAGATCTAGTCTCTGGTGACATGTGGCAGTGGGAAGGGGTTGACAATGCCTCGGTTTCTAGGTTGGACTTTGTAATCCTATTCAGGGGAGAAGAAAGGGGCTTCTAGATCTTCTGACAGTACCCCCCTCTTACTGCCACTGCTCACTAATGCTTTGGGTACAAGAGGATGCTTTCTGGGGAGCAGGATAAAAAGCCTAGTAATGAGATTAGAGTCAAGATTGTAGCAATTCGGCAGAGACAGAAAGCAAATGCAAAGTGGGCTGATGTTTGGGTTAGATCCAATCCTTGGAAAGTCCCTGAATGCAAAACACTTGCTCAGGTCCCTTAGAGAGAGAGGACCTCTCAGCTACTGGGCTGGGCTGCTGTCATATTAATTCTGGTGCCAGAGTCAACATCCAGGCAGAGGACATAGCTCCAAAAGTGAGCCATGCAAAGCGGCGGGGGAAGGAAGGACAGCTCCAAACTCCACAGCAGAAAGTAAGTTGGAAAGAGCCTCAAACATTTAAGTAAATGAAATCAGATTGACCTGACCACTGTATTTTAAATTTCTCTAGCTTAAAAAGAGGAACACAGAGGTGTTTGGAAGATCATGCTCCACAATTGGAAGCATAGGAAAAACTACACCAGAATTACCTCCAATTCAGTTGAAATGTCTCTAGAATGGAACTGTTAACCAGAATTGTCACTTATAATCAGAAAGACCTACCTTACACTCAATAATTCTCACCTATGGGAATTAGAGTCGGTCCACATCCCTGGCAGAATGAGTACATATCAGCCACCCTTCTCAAAAAACTTACCATTCAGAAATTCAAGGCTTTCCTCCTTTCCATTGCCCCTTCAAGTCTTCTTTTCTCTAGCCTAAACAAATTCCTCTTACTTTCCTAAATTCACTTTTAATCATTTTTGCTCATTTCTGTAGCTTGTTTCCTGTTTCTCTTCTGTGCTCCTCCAAATTGCTTGGGCAAGATATCAGGGCCCTGAGCCATGCCGGACACAGTGAGGAAGCTGCCATGCACTTTTTGGGCATTGTGGACTCCTTTTGCCTGAAAAACAGGCAAAGGGGATAAGCAGGCATCTCACAGAATTACAATGGCCAACTTTACTAATAAAGGCAAACAAATTAAAATATAGCATTTTTTACCTATCAGATAAACAAAGATAAAAAATGATTCTTAATATTCAGCATTGTCAATCCCTCCCCACTGCCACATGTCACCAGAGACTAGATCTTACCACATATGTCTAATATTCAGTGTCAAATTCTATTGGCGGGAATATAACATGGGAGAAACTCTATGGCAAAGGGAATAACTTGACAGTTGTATATTATTTAAGGCAAGTAATTACTGTTACCCATCTATTCCACTCTTGTGAATTTATTCCTCAGAAATGTTAGCAAAAATGCATAAAGATACATAAAAAGAGCTTTAGTATTTGTTTGTAGAAGGAAAAAATGGAAACAATCGGAACATCCAGTAATAGAGACAGGTTGAACAAATAATGGTACAGACACACAATGGAATTCTATGCAGCCATTAAAACGAATGACATAGATCCTAATCTACAGAACTGGAAAATGTCTAGGATATTTCATTAAATGAAAACAAATTATAGGCATGGTTTCATTTGTAATAATGTGTGTGTAGACATGCAGAGCTATAGAGATATCTGTCTTGTGTATGCAGTAAAAACACTATAAAATAGTGGGTTCTTAACTTTGTTTTTCAATTACAGTTCCCATTTAATATTATTTTGTAATCATTTCAAGTGTACAGCTTAGTGACTAGACAATCTTATACTTTACCAAGTGTTTCCCCCGATATTTCCAGTGTCCACCTAGTACCATACATAGTTATTACAATATCGTTGACTATATTCCCCATGCTGTACTTTACATTCCTGTGACTATTTTGTAACTACTAGTTTGTACTTCTTAATCCCTTTACCTTTTTCACCCCTGTGGCAGCCACCCATCTGTTCTCCATACCTATGAGTCTTATTTTTAATATGTCTGTTGATTTTTAAAGAGAGAAGGTGAGGGAAAGAAAGAGAAATAAATGTGAGAGAGAAACAGGATCAGTTGCCTCCCATAGGTGCTCTGACTGGTGATTGAACCCACAACCTAGCTATGTGCCCTGACTGGGAATCGAACCCCCAACCTTTTGGTGTACAGGACAACTCTCCAACCAACTGAACCACACCAACAAGGGCTGTATCTGAGTCTTAAAACAGTGGTTCTTAAAGTGAGGTCCCCTTACCAGCAGCATAAACATCACTAAGAAATTTATTAGAAATGCAAATTCTCAGGCCACACCCTAGACCAGCTGAATCAAAATCTTTAGGGGTGAGGCCCAGAAATCTGATTTACAATCCCTCCAGGTGATTCTTATGCTCAATAAAATTTCAGAATCATTGTTCCAGAAAAAGCATTTATCTGGAAGTGGGGAAGAAGAGACATAGCTTAAGGGAAATTTTCTACTCAATTATTCACTCTGTGCTATTGAAAAAATTAATTATATTAATGAAGAATGCTTCTCAAAGTCATGTGCTTCTCAAAGTCATGTGCACATCTTATTAGGTTGTACTAACTTATCAGCTGAATCTACTTCTGTGCTTTGCTTGAGGAAAACCCAACATGGAAAAATTTATATTTGTGAAGTCAGTAACATAGGAAGATACTTACATTACAAAACAATTTCTGGTATCACTGGAACAAAATAAAATGAACACATGCATCAGAAATTTAACTTGGTTCTGTGTAAGCTGAGAAGAGAACTCAGACTCTGAGCCTTGATTGCCTTATCTGTCCCTGAGGGTGACAGCAGTCACCTAATCTGCTCACAAGTCACAGGGAAAATCAGTGACACACAGGCAGCATACTAACTAATAGCCATGTTATTAGTACCAAGGGTTTCTGTGGGCACACAATGCAATACACAGATCATGTATCATAGAAATCTACCCTTGAAACCTATATAATTTTATTAACCAATGTCACCTCAATAAATTTAATAAAGAAACTAATTAAAGAACTTTAAAGCCATAAAAAAAGATTTCTTAAAACATCAAAATGCCTTTAACAACTTGATCAACCCACTCAGTTTTACAGAAACATCATCATTGTATAAAATTGTCCCAGAATGATTCTCCTAGTAGAAATGGCTCTGCCAGAGAACCTTGACACATACCTGCCTAGATAACTTTTACTACTAAAACATGTGAAACTTGATGAGCCAGTGAATGAGTTGCAAGTGATTTCTTTCCACCCATTCCCAAGCCCTCCCGCCAGCCAGCCTGTCAACCTCAAGCCTGCTTTGTGTGGTGTGTCTCTTTTATGGTCTGTGAAAGGCCATCTTCTTGTCTCTCACCTCCTTGTCCTCAGACAACAAAGCAGCCTTTTCTATTTGCACAAAGTGCTCGTTGCTTTCTTGATCCATGAGAAAACGGGGAGCAGAAGAACAATAATGTGCTGCTTCTTTCTGCTCCAATAAAAAAGAGTTATGAAACAGAAGCCTGGGGCCAAAGCAGGCTCCCTGTCATGTGTTTTGACAAAGAAATCGTTTCTGTACACACAGTCGCTGGGCAGATGGCAGCAAATGAGTCCCTGTGGCACAGATCAAGGAGCTCCTGCCCTGTTGATGGGACCCTGGTCCCTGGACCCGGTTAGGT